>MU204367.1:3683722-3732964 GCA_017309775.1 Paedocypris sp. Pulau Singkep
GAGAGAGAGAGAGAGAGAGATAGAGAGAGAGGGAGAGAGAGAGAGATAGATAGATAGATAGATAGATAGATAGATAGATAGATAGATAGATAGATAGATAGATGGATGGATGGATGGATGGATGGATGGATGGATGGATGGATGGATGGATGGATGGATGGATGGATGGATGGATGGATGGATGGATGGATGGATGGATAGATAGATAGATAGATAGATAGATAGATTAAAACAAACTTACAAAGCCAGCTTCGAGATCCCAGCACCAACAATAATTGAGGAATCTCACGATCAAAGCCCTCAAGAAGTCCCCAATCAGAATGGTCAGAAATGTCACTTGAATATCTGAAACGGTGAGTTTCACAATCTCCTGCGAGGAAGGAAAACAACACGTGACACGTTTGATGCCATGATTGACAGAAACGTCTAGAGGAGTGGGAGGCGGAGCCACCTACAAGGCCGACTTCAGTTTCCCAACAGGGTCCCCGGAGAACATCAGCAGGGGCGATATTGGGCGGTGGGATGTTTTCGGTAATGTTGTATTGTAAGGTGTAGTTGGCGTAGTACTCGTTGAGAGCCCACATGGTTTCATTTTTTATCAGCTTTTCGTTTTCAAGCTAAAAATGTGAGAAAAGATGAATTGAAACAGATGGAAATTCAGACTTGACTTTTACAACTTTTTGCTATGTTTCTACGCTGCAAAAAGTAAATTCTGTACAAGCCATAGAATCTTAAAATTACACAATAAATCTTGCTTGTTGTCATACAACATAAATGAACTAGCATAGAATGAAGAGTGAAAGATTTGCTTGTTTCAAGAAAGTAGGACTTGTTTTCAAGCGTCTTACCAAGTAAAATTTTCTCACCCCATTGGCAGGTAATCTTACTTGATTTACGTTTATTTTACTCATTTAGTTTTTTATTTTATTGTATTTTTGCAGTTTATACAGTAGTCTCCCGCTTAAGTTTGAGAATTGAATCTACAAGGTTTGTGCGTACTTAACCAAGAGGCGTGTACCTAAGACTGGAAACGCCCACATCTTAAAAAAAAACAAAAATATCAAAGAACTAGAAAACAAAACTATTCAATTATTTTCAGTACAATTATTTTACAAAGTAGACTCATGATCCGGTGTTCCAAACACCAGCGCTCTACTGACTGAGCTACTGGGAAAGGTTGTTGTTGACTCAGACATACCTTATCATTAACATCATCAAAGAGCGCAAAGAGGAACGTGTAGAGATTTCCAAGGAAAAGAGCAAAGATTCTGGTCAGATGCCACTTCAGAGCGATGCGAGGGTGATATTCCTCCAGCTCTGCGATAGCTTCAAACAGAGGTGGGCACACCATCCCCAGCAGTGACATCACTATTTCAACCTGACAAGAGAGTACAATTACCATCTTTGGTCCAGGCGATATTTAGCTTCTAGAGTACACAGGAGTATTCCCAAGAGATGGACTAGCTAGCTAGTTGGCAAACTAAACTATCTTGGCTTTAGTTTGCCTTGGTTAGCTAGTCAACTGATTTGGGCCTAAGACCTTTCTGAGTGGACTTTGCAAGTTCTCAGTTTAGCGGGTTCCTCTGGTGCTTTGGATCATTTTCACATTCTTAAAACGTAATCACATAGACTCGATAATATAACATTTGATGAAACTAATTGGACAAAACTATCTGAAATTCTGATTGGTCCAAAATTGTAGTTCAAAGTAGTTAGATTAAAGGATTCGGAATTTTCGAACTTACTACAGTTTATTCATCGATCTTCCTGATTTATTGTATTCTTCTTCAGTTTGCCAGATCTCTATCAATTGCAATAATCCCAATATTAAACGTTGAAACAAGTTACCTCGTTTTTTTGAAGCCACGTCAACTGACTACTGTCCAACTTGGCAAAGTCTTTGGACCTTTTGACCACAGCATAAATGAGGTAGCCACTGCCCGCCAAGCAGCACAGGATTAGAACATTGGCTAAGACACGTAGAAACCTTCGCAGGTGGATGTTTTCATCCTTTTGGTTCTCCTGTTCATCTACAATGGATTCCTGGAAGAATTCGGAAGAGCAAAAGAATCAGACGAGGACTGAGACCAAGAAGCATCTAAGACCTAAAGAGAGTTACTTAGTTTACTTAATTTACTTACTAAATAAGAGAGTACTTATTTACCACGACTCTTCAAAATATATTTCAGAACTCGTTTTATAATTCTATAAAACAAAATATTAAAATAAAAGATTTACAACCTTGAAGCTTGTGGTAGTGGATGCAAACTTGTTGTCCGCTGTCTCCGAGTTTCCTATTAGATAATCCCAGCTAGTGAAGAGCTTCCAGCAAAACGTAAAGGAACCTTCATCTCCTCCATCCCCACCTTCATTGGCGTTTCTAGCCATTCTGGGATGCAAAAGCAAGTAAGTAAAAAGAGAAAAAGTGCCCTTATCAAAAACTATCAATAATCAACACTCACGTTCTAATAACCACCATTAGACTGTACCCAAAAACCCCAATGCCGACCATAAAATAAGCCAGGGGTAGACGGAACTGCAAGAATCCAATGCTTCGTTGGTTATTGTAGTAACCGTAAAACAAAAGAGAGTATTTCAAATATCCCTGAGCAAGAAAAGAGACAAGCTCTATTAATAATGGCTGGCACCAAAATCAAGACGATAAATACAATTCTCACTCCAAACTCGAACAGGACGGAGAAGTCCATGGCACTGTCCTGCTCATCTTTAGGGATGGTTTTTCTAGGGATGGACCCGTAAGGCAAGCCCATCAGAAGCTTCACAACAAAAACATTGGAGCTTTTAATAAAAAAATTATGGACGTGTTGGAGATGGAAACATCACCTCTGGAATGACAACAAGCCCAAACACCAAGCCGAAAAGAACGAGATTGACTCCATACATCCAACGCAGAAACAGGAAGTAGGACGCGACGGATGATCCAAAATGGCCTGTTAGAAAGAATCAGAGTCTGAAGAACAGAACAAGATTTTACACAATAATATAGTTATAAAATAAAAACAGCCACAAACTTTCCACTTCCTTGATTCGACTTTCCCAGGGGATGCAGGCCGTCTTAAAGTTCTCAAAGTCGCGTTTGAACTTAATGAATTTCTGTATAAACATAAAGATGGTTATAGACAAAAATCTGAATACACACATATAGAGCAATACCTTAGTCATCATGACTTTAAAAGCATAAAATTTCCGTCCTCTTCCTTTGCCCAAGGCGCCTTCAAACTTCTCCACAAATTCTTGGGAGTCTCTACAATTTACAAAAATTGACAACATTTGACACTAGCATGGAATGAATGACTGCAATTTGGTTGAGAGACATCACATCCTCTCTCTCTTTCTCTCTCACTCACACACACTATCTAAAGGAGCATTTTTCTCTTTGTCTAGTTCCGAGAATGCTCTGCTATAGGAAGCCATTGCCCTTCTGCTTAGATTACAAACATTAAGGCAGCACAGTGTGTGTGGAGCACATACTACCACACCAGGAAAAATATCACCTTTCACCTTTGACAGTCAGATCATTAATCATCATGACGATGGACGCAAACATCGAATGGGAAGGATGGAGCTTTTATGGGTTTTTTTTGTGTTTAATTAAAATCTTTTGTTTTTGGGGTTTGGAAGTCAAGTATTTACGATATAATTCCCATAGTCTATTCATTTTGGCGAGTGTTGATAACATTTTATTTTACAATCCCAAGAAAGTCTGATGGTGGTGATTGACTTAAATGCTGCTTTTATTAAACTCTGCTAAATGCATGGATGTGGAAATGATTTAAATTTCTTTATTAAATAAAAACTCTACTGACTGTTGCATGAATGTTCAAAAGCATCTGGCATTTTTTATATTAAAGATAAAATTAAGAATTAAAGTTAGAGATTAGAAATTGTTATTAAAACTGAAATTAAACATTTGAATTTAAATACGGCGTACAAAATGCAGTGCCAAGCTAATTAGGAGACGAGTGACTGAAAGTATGATTTTTCATCCATCCTTTTTTTTTCCATTCAAAGATCCAATCCCAGCATCTTTAAGTCTTGAAGGCGGGACCCATGCTGGATTGGTAGCGACCAATCACAGAGCCGGACAAACACATTCACACTCTCACTCAAGTATGATTTTGATCATTACCCTGGTAGACAAACAATAGATTTGAGGATACAGTAACATGTGGAATTTACTGCGTATTACAAAACAAAATATGAATAAATCACAATACAGACAGGAATCACAACTCATGGCAATTCTGATTTTACTTCAGGCAATTGAGTCTCCTCTTCATGCGCCACGGTTTGTTTCGAATTGTAGCAATGAGCTTTTTCTTCTCCTCCACCTCTTCCTTTAATCGCTCCATCTCTCCCTCAGACAAAGACTCATCGTCTGAATCACTGGATGCGGACGGACTGTTGAAGAAAAAGCCATCAGAGATCCCAAAAAGTTCACATCTGATCCAGAGGAAGGGCTAATCATCATGGCGACCACTGAAAGAACTTCCAGGCAGAAATCAGAACAAGGCGGTTAAATGTCTGATAAGAGTGTGATTTGTTGATTCCCTCTGACAGAAATCCATTTTAATATCTACATGTTTTAAATCAGTAAATCTCAGAAGATGAGCTACAGAATACTGCACCTGCTGTGTTTGCCCTTGCTCTTTTTCTTATTCTTATTCTTATCATCTTTTTTGTCTTTCCCTCCCTTCTTATTCCCCTTCTTCTCCTTGTTATTAACCTCTTCTTTCTCTTTCTTGCTCGCTCCTTTCCTCCCAGTTTTATTTTTGGTCTCTTTTTCGTCTTCACTCTCCTCATCCGTGTCTTCTTTCTTGACTGTCTTTTTCTTCGTCGCAACTGATTTCTTTCTCCGTCCTTTCTTTGTGTCTTTCTGCTCTTCCTCGCTGTCCTCCTCACTTTCCTTCTCACTTTCCTCTTTCTTCCTCCTCCGGTTGTTCTTCCTCTTTGGAGGCTTGTCCTCTTCCTCCTCGCTCTCCTCCACACTGTCTGCTGGCTTGGCCTTCCGTCCTCGAGCTGCAGGCCTTGGTCGGCTTCTCTCTCTTCGCTTGGAATCCACTGAAACAAAGACAAAAAGATGCGGTGTATGGATATAACTCAAAAATATTTGAAGGATAAAAGAACTGATTCGAATGATGCAGTCCCCAAAATGTAAAGCACAACTTACTTCCACTATCATACTCTCCGTCAAAGTCCATCCCAACTACAACACATATGAATATTTTAATGTCGTGGAAGAATAATTATAATCTTGTTAGCCTGTGATTAGATTTTTTTTTAACTTTTGGTTTTTAATATAATTTATGTGTTGTGTTTTGTGCTATTATAATTCTGTCAAAAACACACAAACACACACGCAAAATGTAATATACACGCACACACGAATATACTGTATATATATATATATATATATATATTGAATTGAAATATATATATATATATATGCTGTTTATACACACATATTTTAAAAAACACACATATACACATCAAATACATAACATACATATATACTATGTATATATGCGTATGTATATATATATACGTATATATATATATATCCAGTAAAATCTATTAATTTTACATATAAAGATGACATGTATGTTACAGGCAATGTGTGAAACCAGGCATTTTTTAGAACATTAAACCATTTATTTTACCTTTACATTCATGACTAAAAACACATCAGCATAATGTAAGCACAGACGTAATAATCTAATATGATAAATCTAGTTTTCTAAAAAACGTAGTTGCTACACACATCAATAAATAATTCGATTCATAAATCATATCTATAAATATTACGCAACACTTGTGTTTACCTTCCTCCATGGTAATCTCGATATCACTTTTCCGTCGTGGCATGTCGCTGGCTGTGGTGTTTCTGGTGTAGGTAAGATTCAGACCAGTGATGCATCTGGACCTGATGATACACCTGAGCGTGTGAACAGGTGCGGCATCAGGACAGGCGTCAGGTTTCTCCTTGGCCACGGTGAGTGGAAGGCAAGATCTGCTGCGGCAGCATGAGCCCCAAAACAAAAGATTGTTGGGCTGGATGTCAGGAAAACATGGAACCGAGACCTTTAAGACCTTGGATGGCTTCCACTTCCATCACCCTCCATTCAAACTTCATCCCAACTGCACATTCGCTCATTCTGATGATGCTATTAATGCCATTCACTCTTCTCAGACATTCTCACGTCCTTGGTTATTAACACTAACATTTAAATGAAGCCTACAGACAAACCCTACAAGTGTTGTGCAGTTCCTAGGGGGCGCTACACAAACACAATCAGTTGGTTGTAACACGTAAAATTGCAACTTTACAAAATCAGACCTGGTCATTTTCGGACCCCGAGGACCATGGAATCCTTTGCCCGATCCCGGAACATGTCAAATAATCAAAACTCATAATGAAGTTGCTAGTTTAATCATTGATATTTATTGCTTTTTGTGATCAATAATAAATAATTAATGCAGGATTGACTCTACCTTGAAATAACTCTTGCTAGCTCATTTTGTCCCTGGGTAAAAATAATAAATGTCTAACTTTTTGCAATTTACTAGAATTACAACTGAGAATTAGTCAAGTTCATGATAAAAAAAACGTGTCAACTTCAATGTGAATTTAAATCATATGTTATTCAATACATATACGTAATTTACTAATGTAGACCCTCATTATTAACTGACTGTGAACACTGAATTAACATTAATAATTGGTTTAATTACGCACAAACGTTCGGTGACTGTAGCAAAACAGCATTCAAGCGGATCAGATATCCGGCAAAAAAGAGAAGAAAGCGCTTGTCTCGGTTGATGCTGATTGGACGAGACAGCCACATAAAAATAGAGCGTCAATATAAACGCGATCATGGTCAAGGTCTCAGACAAATGCAAAAAGATCAGGAGCTTCGATTAACACAGAACAAATAAAATCTCAAATGACTTCCATCAATACTTCATGAACTCGGTCCATTAATTATAAACTAACATTCAAAATTAATGACATGAATGCGCCAAATTCTCCAATAAATAATCATCTGGATTTTGAGGAGCCAGTGGGAATTCAAAGTGTCGGAATTCGAAAGAATACGAAATCCCAAGAATCTAGTTTTCAATGGAGTTTTTGAGCTGAATGTAATAGTTTGATGGATTTAGAAGCCATAACTGGAACGTAAGGAAGCGTTAAACACATCCCGGTGATCCACACCTTAGTCACAAACATGGCTGACAAATCTGTGGCTGTCGGAAAGAGCCGATGCTGGAGACATCAGACACCTTCAGATCGGAGCAGATTTAAACCGCTGCTTGCTGATGTTCTGGGTCACCTAACGCACGGATCAAGATGAAGATTCAATGACAGCGAGGAGAATTTAAAAAGAACCAGCGACGTCTGTTGAACACGTTCACATTTATTCATCTTCTCACCGAAAGACTGTGTCAAAGCAGTGGTACAAAACTCTAAAATATCTGCACGACACGAGTAAAAATCTACTTTGTTTGGACAAATAATGCAATTACAGAGGAGGAACACAGACACTGCAAGAACAAAAACCTAGAGCCAGTGCGCTATGTGATAATGTGCTGAAGACAAGATTAGAAATGGATACAATTGGAATTGCGATAATAAAAACTGAGAGAAAGAGAAAGAGAGAGAGATAGAGAGAGAGAAAGAGAGAGGTAAAGGGAAAACTGAATGAAGTAGAGCGAGAGATGAACGACAGTGAGTGAATTACAAAAGAGTTAGAATGAAAAAGAAAGAGAGTGATAAAGGATGAAACAGAGTAAATTACAAAATAAATAGAATGAAAAAGCAAGAGAGTGATAGAGGATGAAACAGAGACTTTACATTAAGTACGTATAGTTTATACACACACACACATTCAGAGACACAGACAGACAGGCAGATCAATTAAAAAGACAAGCAGTCGGAAGGATGGACGGAGAGAGAGAGAGAGAGAGAGAGAGAGAGAGAGAGAGAGAGAGAGAGAGTATGAAAAAGGGGCATTTTACAAAAGGTGAAAAAACATTAATTGGCGCAATTGGCAAATAACACAAAATAAACCTTAATCAATTAAATGTATTTTGTTTCCTAAATCAATTAATAAAAAAAACTAGTTTGAGACCAGTTCGGCCTGTGAGTAACAATAACAAGCGAGACTTTTATCAGTCTCCAGCTACACAGTTACAAACATCCTCCTTACTGTAAATACAGTACGAGCAAAACCCAAGAGTGAGCAGCACACAGGCAACATCTAAAGGTGCTGCTCATCTCCTGTGAGAGTGCGTCTGTCTCACAGACGGCTGCGTGTGACCTGGAAGATGCCCGGAGAAAGTGTGTCCCCGGGGTCCCGGGGGTCTAGAAGCTGTGTGCGGAGACGCTTCAGAGTCATGACCGCGCTTGTGATGGGACGGCTGAACATGGCGGCTCTTCAGTGCAGAGTTTCTGTGATGCCCTTTATCGTCTAAGCTGCTGTTGTCTTCATGCAATCCTGAGGAAAATGAACAAATTTCAAAGCAAGTTGGAAACATGAGGCATTGATGAGATGCTATTTATTGTATTGATCTTGTTATTGCTATATATATTTTGAGATGCTAATATATGTAGCTCCGTTTTGAAGTGCAAATATCTGTAGCTAAATGTTGGTATGCTAATTACTGTAGCTATTTGTTGAGACGCTAATGTCTCTAGTATGTTAAGGTGCTCATTTCACTAATGCTGAGATGCTAATTACGTTAACTACATCTGATGCTGACATGTGTAGTTATGCAGTATGAGTTATATTGTTGAGTTCTAGCTGTGTTTTGAAGCTAATTCCTGTAGGTACTTTTAAAAATACTAATATGTAGCTACATTTTGAATTGCTAACATATCTAGCTGAAATGCTAATATATGCTATTCCATACCACTGTAATATAGCATTTTCATACCAATGGAGATGCTAATATTTGTAGCTAAATTATAAGACTCTAATATGCATATCTAGCTATATGTTTAAATGCTAATATTTCTAGCTGTATGTTGAGATGCTAATATCTGTATCAATATTTTGAGATGCTAATATAAGTAGCTATGTATTATGTTGAGATGCTAATATATGTAGCTTTATGTTGAGATGCTAATATATGTAGTTGTACGTTGAGGTGCTAATATATGTATCTAAATGTTGCTATGTTAATATCTGTAGCTAAATGCTGAGATGCTATCATATATAACTACGTGTATGTTGAGAAGCCTCGTTCTGCTCTTACCCATATCTGAAGTCGCTTCTTCAATTTTCCTCGACTGTTCCAAGACTTTTGCTGCTCTTAACGCTGCAAGTTTGTTCTTTTTTTTGTTTTCTTCATTTTGCTGTTGGATGTTAGAATTGATGTCAGATAATTCCAGACCACCAAACATGCTTGGGATTTTACAAATTCTCAAAAGATTCCATTTTATTTTCACCACTTACTGTTTGAAGCTTTTTCTTCAGCTCAACATTAACTCGTTTGTATGTTTTAGAAGTGGACTGCAGATAGTAAATGGCAAGACTAAACAACAAAAATATCATCATAAAGCTCCCTTTCAATTAAATTAATTTTAAAAACCCACAATAATATCCACACTTACACTAAAAGCAATAGAAAAGGCAGAACCAGCCCAGGGTTTGAGGCATAACTAAACACCTTCCCAAACCAGGCAGGGAAGTCTGTCTCCAGCGTGTCTTGAATCACATCAAACATGCGTTTTTTCCCACTGCACAAAAACATTAAGCACGTTTACTAATTACAAGCTTTTTCTACCAATAATGATATTACTAAAAAACAGAACAACAAATGCACCTATTAAAGGATTGGGTTAAACTATATGTTTCCACTAAACAGGCTTTTTAAACATTCACATTTAAATGTACACATTTTGGTGTGGTTATTTTGTGCTATTTCGATGTAATTCATACACTGTATTTTTGTTAAATGTTTAGATTATTTATGAACAGGTAAACCTGAGACATTTATATTCCAACTTCATATGGACAAGTAGCTTTCTGTATTGATTGAACCAGATTTAAAGTGGCATGCACATAATGCTCTCAGCATCAGCACCACTTCCTGTTCTATACTTTTAAGGAAACGCAACCACCTGCCAGCAGTGGGCGCTCTCGCCAGTCTGCCTGTCTGCTTCTGATATGCGTTACTGTCTGGGGGCCATTATAACTTTCCTTGCTATCTATTAATTTTTCTTTTGCACTAATGGTGATGATGATTTAACTGTTTAAGTTTGAGTGAAGTAAATGTTGTTTTTGTTACGGACGGTCAAAGTCTGATTCCAAAAAAAAATTAAACGCAGACGCCATCTAGTGGTAGAGTCTATATTTCAGCCTTCCAGGCTTTTTTCCACTTCGACCTTGAATAACCTCAAATGCATAACCCTTACCATCTTTAATAATAACCTAACCATCTTTAATAATAATAATAATAATAATAATAATAATAATTCATTATTTAGCAAGACCAAATTGTATATATTTTTTCAAACAGCCTGAAACTGCAATAACCCTGACCTGAAAGGTCCACAGTCAAAAGATGGAGGGATGGAAACAATGGTGTAGATGGCAGGGAGAGTGGAGAGGAACAGGATGACTAGCAGCATGGCCATATAGAAATTATTGGAGCCGGATGCTTTGAAGACCCGCTCCTGAGGAACATTACAGCACATCACCGCCCAGCACTGCAGGTACATGGAGACGTGAAGCCGAAGAAGATTTAGAGCAGGAAGACAGGGAGCGTAAAATGCTCCCATCCTGAAATGCACAAACTGATGAGGAACCACCAGTGAAGCATAACACGTAAAGTTAGTACAACAAGGTTCCTCACCAGATCATGCCCTGGTTGAAGATCAATCCCAGAACATTTCCACTAACATCAAACTCTGAGTAGGATGGCTGGGAAATCAAACACGATGAATTTTGGAGGACAGAATGATCAACTCGTTCTTTTTGAGAAGGTTGAGATTATATACTCACAAAGCCGTACTCCAAATCCCAGCACCAGCAGTTGTTCAAGAAACGCACCAGAACTGCACGAAGAAAATCACCAATGAGCAGAGTGATGTAAGTCGTCATGGTGTCCGAAATAATGAGACGAACAAATTCCTGCAAACATTTAAAAAAAAAAAAAAAAACTTAAAAAAAAAAAAACCTTCTACCTGGATGGATTGTTATGGGATTCCGGCATAAATAAAAAGCAAATTAAAAGTGTTCCCTTTATTTTTTTTTCTTGTTTTGTGTGTTTTGCTGGTCTTAATTATTAAATTATTAGTTACTTATCAGTCTTGTCAGTCACCTGCTTTTGTTACCATAATTTCTTATTGATTTTCAATTCCTTATCACTTTTAATAATTTTTTATTCCGAGTACCTGTCCCACCATTGTTTCCCAGCACGGCCCTCTGGGAACATCAGCCGGATGCACGGTGAATGGAGAAGCAGTGGCGTTTTCGGACATGGTCCCGTTGTACAGGTTAGCCTGCCAGATAGTCATGTTCTTCTTCACAATGTCTTCTTCTGCTCTCTTAAAATTGAATAGAATCAATAGAATCAAAATAGAATCAGCGAAATGCATCAAATTTCAGAACCAACTTTAAATTTCCGGGTCACGGGGAGCTGGAGCCAATCCCAGCAATTCTGGGTCCGGAGGCGGGGCACAAACTCTGGATTAGTGGCCGACCAATAACAGACTAGGATACACATTCACACTCTCACTCATACTTATGAGCAATTGTGGTCTCAAAAAAACCTGGAGGACACCCACAGAACTTGAATCTCTAATAGATCATGCAACCGAGAAAAAAATGAAATGATGGTTGTTTTCTACCAACGACTTGGGGTTTACCTTGAGTTGGATGGCATCCATAAGCGCTATGATGAATGTGTAGAGGTTTCCCAGAAACAGTGCGAATATGCGACCCAGCTGCCACTGGAGGGCGATGCGTGGATGATAGTTCTCCAGAGTGCTGATGACGTCAAACAGCATCGGACAGAACATTCCCAACAGAGACATCACCATGTTCACCTGCGGGTACGCAGACACGGATCTGCTTCACCGACACGAGTGGTTTGACCACAGCAAAGTCACTTAACACACACCTCGTTCCTCTCCCACCACCCGTAATTCTCCAGGCCCATCAGAGCAAACTTCTGAGACCTCCGTACCACAAAGTAGATCAAATACCCACTGCCCGCCAGACAGCAGAGTACCAGGAAGTTAGCCAAGACTCTGAGGAATCTCGCCAAGTGGATGTTATCGTCCTTTCTGCTCTCCTGCTCCTCCACAATGGCCTCCTGTTGAAGAGGAACGTCATGAAGACACTTTACAAAAGGTCGTAGTAGTTCCACCAAACATTCCTTTGCCTGGCTTATGCACTGAATAGAACAAAAACACCACCAGCCTTAATAGCTGTAAGCAGCAATTGTGGCGTTCAGGCCTTTAACTTCCTGAGTCCTTATGGCCTCGTCAGGTCACTGCGCATAACGGAATTTGTAATATCTCCTACACTATATCATGTAAAGTGAAACGACATTTCATTTTTACAGTTATTGCGCTCCAAAGGTTATAGCCGTGTCTGTGTGAATCTAGAACTAATCTAGAGGCTAAGTTATCAGCTAAGCTAAACTTTACCAAAGCAGCTAAGCTAAACTTTACTCAAGAACCAGCTAATCTTACCAGTTAGAAAAACATTCACATAATTTAAAGTTAAAAATTAAATGTAATGTCTATATTAGCAGTGAAGCTTAACTTAGCAGTTTGTAAAAAGACTTACAATGTGTAAAGTTAGCCTTTACCTTAGCAGCTAAGCTAAACGTAGCATTGCTAACTTGAGATTTCAATGTCTACATCAGCTTTAAATCGACTAAAAATCAAACCTTAAAGCTCGTGGTGATGGACGCAAACTTATTGTCAGCAGTTTCAGGATTTCCAATGAGATAATCCCAGCTCGTAAAGGTCTTCCAACTGAAATTAAAGCTTGTGTCGTCTCCTCCACCTTGCTCATTAGCATTGCGCGCCATACTGTTGAGGGGGAAAAATAATAACGTGGTCGTTTTTATTTGAAATCAAGTCTTATCAATATAACTTATTTGACAATTATTTGATAATTGAACAATATAAATATCCTCAGTTCAAAAATAGATATTGAAAAAGTATTGAAAAGAGATGCTGACGAGTGAAAACACTTCATTACGGTTTCATTTTTTGAGGCATTTTTTCATTATTGTACCACAAATTAAACTTTCTGCCGGGTCTTTTAAAGCCCTTTAGATAAGGAGACAAACGGGCATCTTACGTCCTGATGACCACCATGTAGCTGTAGGCCACGGTGCCAACGCCCACCAGGAAGTAAGACAAGGGCATGCGGAACTTCAGCCACCCAATCGCTCTCTGGCTGTTGTAGTAGCCGTAGAAGAGGACGGAGTATTTAGCATAACCCTGAAAAACTAACTGGTCAGTATTGTGCTTTATAAGGGCTGAATTTTACAGTAAATGTTTGTACCGAAGCTTTACCCCAAAATCCCACAAGACAGCAAAATTCATGGCACTCGCTTCCTCCTCTCTCGGGACGGTCTTTCTTGGCAAAGTGCCATATGGTTTCCCCATTAGAGCCTGGCATTAAGAAAGAAAACGTGAATTTTCATTTTCTGCACGGTATTGATTTATTATCTCGATGTCTGTTTGAAAAAAAGAAAGTCTTTGTTGTGTGACTTTCCATTTTCTATTCATTTCAACACTTTACAGTTTACTTTAAAGTCATTCTCTTTTATTTAAACATCTTGAGATAAAAATGAGAAACAAAATGAGAATCGTGAAAAGCTAAATGTTGTAAAAGGAAACAGGAAAAACATTACTAAAGCCTATATTTTTATTTTATATTCTCTGCTATTTATTTTCTATTACTCTATTGTAATATATATTTTTAGTATTTGTTCACGTCAAAGACATTAAACTTAATTTAACGGTGTTAAACGTAATTTGGGTTTAATTGGGTTTCTTTTTTTTTAGGAAAAAGGAATAGCTAGATGTTGCATAGCATCTCCAACAACATCTTCTATAATCTATGGCCCATGATTGTGTTACATTGTGTTACATTACTTTTTTGTCTCAATGCATATTATATATTTTCAATATAATTTACATATTTTCATCACTTTCACAGAGGTGAAATTTGTTCTGATTATCTATTTTCAGTGATTTACAACTAGAATAAATAGTTTCTAGAAATTATGGTAGAAATGATAGCAGTGATAAAGTAAAGTAAAAGCTTTAGAATCTTTATTGTTTTGGTCACAATTTAGAAACTGGTCAATATTTGGATTTGCAACATATACTGTATGTTTATTATTAGTTCTGCACGTTAGTTATTTAACATTCTTGTGTCTCTGCAAGCACACAGAAAAAAATTGGGTATTATGAAAGATTGACATCTGTCCTTTAATACTGACCTCAGGAACCATCACCAGGCCGAATGACAGGCCAAACAGAAACAAATTCATGCCGTACATCCAGCGCAGAAAAATAAAATAAGAAGCAACGGAGGATCCAAAATGACCTGGACAAAGAAGAAAAAAAGAATTAGAACTCATTAAATGCCAAACTGTGAATAGGTACCCAGAAATCCACACTCTCTATGTCCTTTATCTTCATCTCCCATGGGATGCAGGCGGTCTTGAAGTTTTCAAAATCCCTTTGAAACTTCATCCATTTCTAAATAAGAGCACAAACAAGCCACTGATGGAGCTTCGGTCGTTCGATGATGAGCACTCAAGCTCTTTACCTTCATCATCATGATCTTGTAGGCGTACAGCTTCCTGCCTTTGCCTCGTCCCAGAGCTCCTTCATACTTCTCCACAAACTCCTGCGACTCCCTGAAGGAAAGCACAACTCACCTTCACTCAATGTTGATGTGGATGTAGAAACAGCGAGACAGGACCAACCGAAGCACGAGCAGTTTCTTCCTCATGGGCCAGGGCTTTCCTCTCAGCATCACGATCAGTTTCTTGCGCTCGTCCACAGCTTCCTTAAGCTTTTCCAGCTCTTCTGGAGTCATCGGACCCAAAATAGCACAGGGCTCGTTTTCCTTTAACTCCGAGTCAGAACTCGAATCAGATTCGGATTCAGACTCGGAGCTTGGTGGCGTAAAGGACGAAGGCATGAAACATTTAAATGGAGTCTTTGCAGTAATTAATTCTATTTGAATGCTATTTTTAATTCATCTTACATAATCTCTGCCTTCTTTTTTTGTCTCTTTTCATGCACTTGCTTGTCATTTTTCTGTTTTGTCTTGCCATGTTTTGCATCTTTCTCGTCCTTCTTAAGAACTTTTTCTTTCTCCAGCTTTTTGGTCTTGGTTCTTTCATTTTTAATATTCTTTCGGGTTTTGCTGTCGTCTTCCTCCGAGTCTTTTTTATCCGCGCTTCTCCTTTGCCTGTTTTCAGGCTTTTCACTTCGTCTTGTCGTTTTCTGATGTTTCTTCTCTGTTCTTTTATTCCGTGATTCAGTTGTTTTCTTCTCTGAAACTCTGGCGCTGACATGACCGTTTCTCTCTTTTCTTTTGCGATCCTGAGTCTTTTGCTTTTCCCTTCCTCGTTCAGATTTTTCATCCACTTCCACAAAGTAAAGGCTGAACTCTGAACTCCGGTCTTTACCTACAGGAGATATCACAACATGAATTACAGTGTTGGTCATGAACCATTAAAAAATGAAAAACTAAAAAAAAAAGGATTAATTAAATTAATAATGGGGTTTTCTAAAATAATTGAGCTACTTAAAGTAATTAATTATTAAACGTAACAAATTTCTAGAAAGAGTAACAACTACAAACCTGTTATTTCGTCACACTATCATTTAAATAGTGCCGCTATTTGATATAATATATAACAAATAACAAATAAATTAGGGTAAATATGCAGAGGAGAAATTTTTCATCTTACCATCATCTACTTCAATGCTGACTGGAAAAAAAAAACCCAAGACATAAAAATGGAAACACACATTCTGACATTGTTTAAAGGACACCGCTGAACTCAGACTGTATTGTTTCTGGTCACAGAGGAACCCGACCGGTGAGTGCTGACCGGGTCATTACACGCTTACTACTGTAAACACAATAGCGCTTCTTTGAATGACAACTATCTCACAGAGGTTAAAGGTCAAGAAAGTCATGGTCAAAGCCATAGACACAGACACAATCAAGTTCATTTTTGCAGCTGACTGATCATAAGATTTATGATTAAAAGTGAATGCCCATTCACCAATTATACATACATATTTACACTGTATACATATTCATTTAACTTTGAACTGAATATATCTGAATAGATAATCTGTTCTGCATATCAATTATTTTTACTTTTTGTCAACTAAATTATTGAAAATAACTTAGCCTGTATTTTGATGGCATTAAAACAACTTGAAGAAATCCATCATAATATAAAAACAAAAGTACAGGAGATTTTGAAGTTTGTGAAGTCAATATAAAAAAACATATACACATACATATATAGTTCAAGTTCAGATTGTTTAAAAAAATGTGTATTTCGTAAGCAGCTGTATCAAAGAATTACAAAATAAATAGTTTTGATATAAAGACACTGACTGACTTTAAGAAGTGAGCAAGGAGAATGGTGACAAAGGCTAGGAAAACAAAAGAGAAAAATAAAACCTGGGGGAAATGAACTTACTGTCTCCTCTGACACGTTATAGCATGCGCATATACTGTACATTTTAAGAGTACAAAACATTTAGAACATTATCAAAATTATCAAAAGTAGCATGGAAGTAAGTAGTGATGTTACCGTCACTTTCAGAGGTGATGAGTTTTGGCTGGTTCATTCTCCTCAAGGTTTGCAGACCCACTGCACATCTATGACCTGCACGAGTGTGTCGGTACAGTGTGTGTGTGTGTGTGTGTGTGTGTGTGTATGTGTGTGTGTGTGCTGTAGCAGTGGACCATGGCCTGGCTGAAAAGAGCCTGGTGGGTGATGAGTACCGTTCATGAAGAGTTCACTTTTTACTACCATTCAACAACCTCGCCTGGGAACAATACGCTGTCGAAACCCTAGAGCTTCTTAATTTCAACCCGTTTAATTATTCAGCAGAATTATGAGTCTTTTTTTTCTTCATGAAGGATGGCCACACATGGCTGGATGACCCACTATAGAATAGATGATTAGTGGGGAAAGCGAGGACCGTGTGTACAGTACTTTGTACTTTCACTTAGCAAGACGCCGCATCGGTTTCAAGTCCAAGGACGATCATAGAAATTATGAAGCTATACTGGCAGAAGCTTAAATCTTTATGTGTTGACAATAACGGGACAATATTAGAGCTGAAATTAACTATTTAAGGCGGCACGGTGATTGGTCTACCACTAATGATGGGCGTGTCCCACTTTCACTGAACGGATTTTCAAAGGGGGAATTATTCAATGGCAATTCATCTGAAACACACTTTTTGGACAGTGGAAACCCAGAGAAAACACACAAGCACTGAGACCACAAGCAAAGTCCACACAAAAAGACCCAGATTAGGCCTCAACTTAGCCACACCTATAGATTTTGTCATGTGCTTACACTGTTCCACACGTTCTGTAGAAACAGACGCTGAGAGTTGAGAAATTATCAGACTCTATAATTAGTTAATTAGTTAATTATAACCATATATAGCTATATCTATAATTAGTTAATTAGTTCTTCTTATGCTTTCAAATGTATGGCAACTGAACCTCATCAAAAATATGTATTTATAACTTTGACACACGGAGTGCAAATGAATCCAACATTATGATAAAAACATGATCTACAAAGAGACCTAGAGAAAGGAACAGCGCACTACACAAAATAAACATGTGCTGTACGTAGGATCACAAACATATGCGCGCACACACACACACACACACACACACACACACACACACACACACACGTATTAATAGAACTACAATTACAGACGTTGGATGTCTAAACACAAATACAGAAAAAATAAATCTGAACTGTTCTAGGACTCAATCAAGACTCAGGTTTGAGTTTGCATGTTCTCCTTGTGATTGCGTGTGTTTCCTCCAGGTCTCCGATTTTATTCTACAGTATAAATGCATTCATCAGTAGATTTAGCGTTAATGTGAGTGTGAGTGCAAATGTGTGTGTCTGTGTGTCCTACTGTCCTACTTTCACACAGATTCAGGTCCCTGTGACCCAAAAAAGGAAGAAAAAAAAAGAAAAAGTGAGTGGATGGATGAATGGAAACACAATATATATGCATACAATTACATATGCGTTATATGTATTGATCCTATGTTATCTTAACAAACAGCACACTAAAAGGAGCATAATCGTAAATACAAAATACACATGTATACAACAATTTATTAAAATATATGCGTAAGAATAACATGAATGCATACAAAAACAAGTATGTATATGTTTTATGATTATATACTGCAAATATATACAGTATATAAATAAAAAAAACGCTTTATATGTTGTTTGTTACTTTATATAGTAGGCAATTTTATAATGTATACACAAACTTACAATATTTAAATAACAACAAAATAAATGGACTACATAGGAAATTAACTACATTATATAAATGTGCAATAGATAACTGACTATTTCATATTATATAGTCTAAATTAACATTTAAATCATACTTTGTTTTGGGATTTATTAGTCCAGAAAATGAATTGAAACCAACAGTCAAATGTTATCAAAAGCGGCCATCAAAGCAAATTAAACCGATTGTAATTACGTGTAATAACGCCTATTTAGGTAAAATATTCGCGTTTGCTCACCTCACTTAACGACCTTGCACATCTTGACCACCTGGTGTCAATAAAGAGCAACTTTACGAGGCCGATCCATTCACATAAACAGAGAAGGGGAATTTAGATGACGTCAGGCCAGACTGAATTCTCAATGTGTGACCCGTTTTTAGTTTTTGGTTAATTTTTGCTCATTACGCATATTAACTATCCACTTTACAGACATTGCACATAAACAACGTAAGCTCCAGGCCTCTGTGAGTTCGGCCCTGTTTGTTTTCCTGGGCTATGTTTAGCATCAGCGCTTGAGGTTTCCATCACTGGAAGATTGAAACAAGCTGTACTGCTCATCACCCCCTGTTCTCCTTCTCTCACCCACTGATCAGACACTCCAGCTCTGTTTAACGTCCCATGCTGGAATCCATTCGCCATTAATAAAGACTATCAAGACACGGCAGAGGTGTAAACACTACCTGAAAATCACATTGAAAACCCCATTGAATAAGTTCTTCTGGGAAAAATCTTTAATTTTGACGTGTGTTGGATTTTAAAAGCAGTATTGAAACATGATGAAACTTCATGGTACATGAAAACCACACTTGAGTAAAAGTGCGGATACTTTACTGTAAAAATAACTCCGTTGCAAGTTACCAATTCTTAAAAGAGTTACCAAGACTTAAAGTATCCAATTGTAAAATAACTTAAGTAGTTTACTCCAACAACGTATGGAATGTGAAAAAAAAACTATTTATGAGGTTCTATTTCTTAATACGTATAGAACTTTTTTTTAACACCTCAATGTTTCAAAATGGGGAAATAAATAGATTAAAAAAGTACACAAAGTCAGTCTCAGTCAAATGTGCAAATAATGCTGATTCATTTGGTGATTTAGCTGATAAGTAGCATCCAGTACCTTCATCACCAGGCAGATGGCGATATCGTCTCAATATCAAGCAATAAACTGCTATAAAAAGATGCCAACTTGACGCGCACAATCCCAATGTAGCGAGTAGCAGTAGTGTCCATTCAAATGTAGTCGAGTAAAGAGTACTGATACTCAATCACAAATGTAGTCAAGTAGAGAGTAAATTTGCTTATTTCTTTGATACTTTGTACGAGTAAAAAGTAACAAAAATACTTAAGTAACATAGTCCATTTACTCAAGTACTTTACACCCCTGAGACAAGACTAGCTGACACTGACAGCGTACAGTAGTAACACGATTCTGACTAACCACACTCATCCCAAGGACTTCATGCTAGTTGCACAATAAGTCTGTGTGTCATGAAAATGAGTCATTTAACGCACAAAAATATTTGGCTACAACAACAGGCGGTCTTGGGTTGTACGAGGCCTCCGATGATGAATCACTAACACCGTCTCATCTTTAATGCTGCCATCTAAAGCGCCTTCGGGTGTCACGTGAGCCCGAAGTGACAGATGCATTCCATTACCCCGAAGAACCATACAGTCAGGACATTTAATACAGTCTGGGTGGAAGAAAGATGTATTTATAGGAAGGGCTGGTGCCGGCTCAGGCTCACGTTTTCATTCAGCCGATCTTCTCAGAAGTGCTGTGGAGGAGAAGAAAAGAGAAGCTTGACAGCAGTAAGTCCTCCAGAATGATTAATGGCCGGTTTGCACCCGTCTTCCCAGCAGTCCAATTGTGCCAGGGATGAAATGCATGTGACAGGTACATTTGAAACGACCTCATTGATGCTTTACTGATCTAGAGCTGCTAAATCAATCAGTCGATAAATAATGCATACATTTAATCTCGTTTCTGTAAAATTTATGATATACGGCCGACATTTTTCATGCTCTGGTGTTGTAGCTGATCATGGAACTGTGATTTCTCACACACACACACACACACACACACACACACACACACACACGCACACAGACACACACACACACAAACATTAACTTTTTTTTTTAGCAATTTTTCTGTTTTTATCATGTTTTTATAAACATTTTCTCCTTTTGAGCTTTTAGTTGTCTACATCCTACAGTACATAATAAAAAGTCTTGTTAATATAAATTATATATACACATTTATATACTGTATATCTATGTATGTATATATGTATTCACCTGTATTTTAATGCATGTGCTTTTGTACGTAAATTTGTTTCTGCTAATTGTCTATGTAAATATTTGAATTTGTAAGAATTTGCATCATAAAAATTGATAAAATTGTAAAGATACGTATGCACACATGTATTTACACATGTATTTACTTGAATATAAATGTATGTAATTTATACGTATACCCATGTAGGTATCTATGACTTTATGTACAAATGTACCAGTATTTACTTAGTATGTAACCATTCATCTATATATGTACGTTATGTATTTACACATGTACCTATGAATGAAAGTATATAGGCATGTGTCTGTGCGTGTTAACATGTATGTTTAAGTATTTACTTACGTATGTATTTATGTATGTATGTTTCTGTGAAAGTATTTAGAGGTGAAAAAACTGTATATTCATGTTCATATGCTTGTATGTATGTACAGTATACGTATATATTTTTGTATGTACCACAGTGTGTACAGCTTTTGTGTATGTACGTCAATATGTAGAATTAAAGTTCAAGGAAAATGCTGCTGGAGGGTTGTATGAAAGAAATGCAAATGATGTAAGAAAAAAGTACATTATCCTTTATGCTCGTCTCAAAAACAAAACACTTGAGCAACAGAACAAACTCTCCCCGGAGGAAGAAGGAAGGTGTTTTTAAGAATAAAGCGTTTACTACGCTACACGAGAAAGACATGCTGTCAGCACAAAAACGACAGGTGGATCAGGACCACACGTGTTTAAACTAGTCGCCATATGGGTACAATATTATTCTTTTCACATTTAAAAAAAAACATCTCTGAAAATGAAATGTAATGTCCAAAGACTTTCATACTATTATCTGTTGCATTATTCCTCTCAGTCAAGAAACTGCACCAAAGACTAAAAACTGTATTTCATTTTAACTACATGGTATATTATAAAACTTTCTTCTTTTTTACAAAACTTCAATATATGCGGTATATATATCTTTTTACTTACATACTACAACACTGACGCCTATATATAACGCATTTATTGTTAAAAACATTCCACAAACCTCAGCTCGGAATGAATAGCAGTTCTGTTCACGTGAGTTTCTGTAGAAACAAATGCAAATAAGCGGCCATTACATCATCGTTCTTCACCTCAAGACACTCAAACGTGTCGGCTTAACTCTCAGTGGGTCAACACAACTGACCAAAGCAAACCAATCCAGCTGTTACGACAGCCTCCGTGACACAGTTGGCAACCTCGCAAACAGCTGTGTACAGTACAGCCGCGTCCAGTGGGAAATCACCGGTTATGAATATGAAGGCCAAGCGTGAGGTTAAAAAGGAAAACAACCATCTATTAACTGAGCCACTTTTCCATTTCTGGGTCACGGGGAGCCGAGTCCCTCTGAGCCTGAAGGTGGGGCTTGTCTGTTGTCCAGCCAATCACAGAGCAGGACACACACATTCACACTCTCACTCACAATCATTTCACAGAACTGGAATATTTTCCCGTTTTTCGACTGAAACATCCGTCAGCATTATTACAGCTCATAGTCATTTCACAAAGTCCCCATTGTTTTTAAAGTTTGACGAACACGCAAAAACACGCGTTTGATACCAAGTGCACACAAAAACAGACCTCAAACTCAAACTAGTTTAGGCAGGTTTATTTTCCGAGGGGTTCGTCCCCTTCTCAAACTCCTCTGAAAAACAAGCAGCGGCTTCTGTGAGGAAAGCCACCCCCAGGACACAGCGTTGGATTACACCACCAAGAGGAATCTCTCTCGCACTTGCTTCGTGAAGGCACATGGGTTTGTGCGTTCACGTGTGAGGCGGATGACTGACACACAGGTATGTGTGTAGTGGAAAACACACGCACGCGCTGTCCAGCAGCCACACAACAATGAGCCCGACACGCTCACCTGAAGAAAGCCAGACGCCATCTTTACACAGCTGTTCCGGACGGGCCGGGTTTCAAGTGTATAGGATTTCCAACAAGAACCATGTCTGTCTTTGTGTGTGTGTGTGTGTGCGTGTGTGTGTGTGTGTGGATTTGGTGGGGGCATAATGTGTGTTACCAAGGAATAAAAAGCTAGGCAAATTTCCCATTTGGCTTGTTTTTCTTTCAAGATAAGATAAAAACAAAAAGAGTTAAAGGACAAAGTTTTCATTTTATATCGTGTCACACTGTAGATTTCACACCCACGCCACGTTTCCGCTTTATACACACTGATAGTCAAAAAGTATGCGTGTATGTACACATTAATTTCAATAAACATTCACATTGATCAATGTATTTACTAGTGTATGTATTTATGGTATGTAAGTGTGTATGTAGATATGTATGTATTCATGAATGAATGTGTGCATTAAAGTTTAAGTAAGATGTCAGCAAAAAGTGCGTCAGCCTCAAGTGAAACAAAACACTTGAGTAACATAACAAAACCAGAAAGAAAAAAATAAGGTGTTGGTTATTGGAGAATTAGGCATTCAATGTATACTGTTCACATTGATGCTGTGAATAAAAGTGGCCAGTTGAGTAATTAACTTATCGAAATACGAACTTTAACAAGTGATGATAGCTTTTCGTAATTTCACACTTGTTGTATTTAATACCTTTTTTTGTACATTGCCCGTGTTGTCCAGTTTAGGAAACAGGAAAGCGTGTTTTCGTCATCTGTGTAGGTGGCAATCCTTAAAGAGGACCGTACTTCCTCCGCAGAGCACCGCCCATCTGCGTCGACTGACCAATCGCGACACGCCAGTCTGAAATGACGCACTCAGCCACTCCCCTTACTAAAGAAGGAAACAAACAGTGTGAAAGAAGAGCGAGCGAGAGAGCGAGAGAGCGAGCACGGGAAAGGGCGAGAGACACAGTCACTTATTTACCATCGAAACAAAAGCTCGGGAAGAAGACAAACTCATTCCGCCAGAGCTCGTCCGTCTCACCCGGCGTCAGTCCACCGACTAGATTTTTTTAAGACTTCGAGGTAAGCATGATCATTCTAAATCGGATTTTTCCAGCGATAATCTCGAATGGTTTGATGCTGTGTTCGGGGAAGAACTGGTTGACCCCGAGCATCAAAACGACGAACATTTTCCTATTCTGGATGTGTATCATGCCGGGATATGGCACTGTTTTTCCCTGGCTCAAAAACGGTTTCGACTGGCTGAAAATAACGGTACTCGTCCGTCCGGACGGGTGGGTCCGTCAAAAGAAAGTCGCCCAAGTTGTTAGTAGCCCGTTTCTAGAACATCACAAGCCACACAACGTGACTCGACTGGGCACAAAACACACTCGCGAATGAAAGACAGGGACGATCGAAACTTTCTCTCCTTTCACGTCGATGTCCCGTCTCCGTTCTGTTTGTTTTCTCCCGTGGTTTTCGGACAAAAGCAGCGAACGCATTGTCGTCATTGTTTACCACTCGAAACTCACGCTGGGATTCCTCGTGAACGCGTTTAGGATCTTAACAAGTCTCCCGGCTATTCCCGTTACTCCATTTGTGCTCGTTTTTGCCATATATGGGGAGAAAATCCCAACGCGAAAGGACAAAGACGGAAGATTAAACAAAGCCGCTGATGCTTTTCCGTGTGAGTGTCACGTTTTGTGGTTTTTGGCAAGACTCGATTTTTGATAAACGGCGATTTGATGTTAAAGTGCACGTTGATTAAGCAGTTTGCTCGTGTCGTCACGACTAAGATGACATGTAACTCCGGCCGAGCGGTTATTGATTCGTCGTGTCTGTCAGCTGTTGTCTGCGGCCGCGCGCATGGGCGAGCACGTGCACGTCGCTCAAGCGGCACTTTGAGCTTTCTTCACTCCGACCGCGGCTCGTTCCAGACGTTAAAAATAGAGACTCGAACCTTTATTCCCCTCACGCGTGACACCCACTCGTCTCGTTAGTCATGGTTAGGTGGGAGAGACTCCTCCACCTCCTCTACTTCCCCACACTTCTTCCTCCTCAGCATTTCGCAGTTTTGTGAAACCCCTCAGTGTACGTTGGGCTGGTTAGTTGGTGGACTTCATCCTGATCGAGAGTGCTTTATTTATAGCTGAGATTAAACCGGAGATTCATCGGTGGAGCTTCCAGGTACCTGTAATTAAACCAGACAAGTTCAAATCCCTTTGCTCTTTAACATCTCGTCGCCGATACGCTACGTAATACAGCTTTACACCGACTGTTTCTTTTGAGTAAACGCTGGCACCGCGACCTGTTCGAGTAAACACGCCGTTTGCGTGGTACGGGTGGTCTCCACGTGCACCTCCGTACTTGTCACGTGACCAGCTGTCGCGCAAATACACACACATGGGAATTGCGTACAGCTGATTTTGTATTGCACAATACTTGTAAAATGTATGTAAATAAGTGGTACATTTACAAGTGGTAAATAAAGATGGTAAATAAGTGATTACACAATAGTTTTTTACAATTTCTAACTGACATTAGTGTATTTCACGTGCGCTTTGAGACAGTAAAAACTTTGAAAAGCGCCTTACAAATGCTCAGAACTTGAACATGGACACGTACAGTTGGCAATAAACCTAGCTGACCAGCTTCTGATAGCAAACTGACACGATTTCATGCACATTTTCAACTTTTAAAAAAATGCTCCAGATCATTTACAATTCCTCGGGTTTATAATTGACAATAGGGTTCCACCGACACGCTGTCAACACATTCTGAGGTTCTCGCTTCTCTCCGCAGTGTTCCAGCAATGGCCCAGGAGACGAACCAGAGCCCCGTGCCCATCCTGTGCACCACCGGCTGTGGATTTTATGGAAACCCCAGGACCAACGGCATGTGCTCGGTGTGCTACAAGGATCATCTCAACAGACATCAGAGCAGCGATCGTAGTCCTCTCAGCCCTCTGGGTAAGCCCGACTCAAATAAACAGCGCATCGTTGAGTTTATTGTACAAGGCGGTGACCCTATAGAAGGTCACGGGTTCTCCTATCCAACCGACACCATGTCACCCGGAGTTTGTAGCGCTCTTGAACCTTGTGTACGGCCGCCCACGTGCTCGGTTTGTGATTCCTGTGTTTATTTTTTGTCGGAGCAGCTGGAAGCCCCTCTGCTGAGGCCTCGGCTATACAAAGACTAGAAGCTAGCATAAACAAAGGAGACCCTTCACCTGCAGCCACGGAGACCTTGAGAGAGTGAGTGCTACAGCTCCACACACCACCACCACTGTCCCGCGTGTGTGTGTCCGAGTCTGAGTGTGTGTGTGTCTGCAGGATTATGCCTTCAGCTTCTCTACCAGTAACGCAGCAGATGACCGAGATGAGTATTTCTAGAGAGGAGAAGATCCTGTCTCCTAAGAGCGAGGCGACTGAACCAGGTAATCTATTCAGAGGCCAAAAACAACAATATAAAAGATAAGCTTTAAGTTTGGATAAAAGATAAGAGAGTTTGGAGTACTTAATTCTTTACTTGTGGATCAAACCCTGCTAATTTTAAGTGAACCTAAAACTAACAGAACAAAGCTGTACGGGATTGATTTATTCTCGTTGATGTGTATTTAATGTTAAAATGTCTAGAAATCCTTAGTTGTAAATCTGTAAGAACCGCTGTTTGTGTCTATACGGCCTGTATAAGCAGAAGCGTGGAGGTTTGTGGCCATGATCGTTTCAGAAGCGACTCTGAGATTGTGAATCATCTTAAAGTCCCATGAATCATTCGGGGTATTTGCAAGCTTGACTGAACGGTTTAGTCCTGCTTTCCGTTAAATCCGTAATGACCAACCTGCGGCCCGCGACTGTTCAATAATGTCAAAATAACTTTCAATCTGAGACTCTGAAGAACAAATCTAGAGAAAAATGTATTTTCTCACGAGTTTTATTCTGCAAAGACTGAATGTGTTCTTGACATGTGTCTGTGAGCGAACTTTCTCAGTGAACAGCACTCACATTACACACCATCTTCTTCATCTGTGCTGAGAGCCAATGTGACTAATCTCGACACACACATTCCAAAGCCAAAAAACTGCACACGCCGTATTAAAATAATAATCGGATGCCAAGTGTGCCAATTATTGATCTTCTCGTTTTCTAGTTTTTATGTTTTGGAAAATACACTCGTTTTTATGTTTTGGCAAATAGACTAGTTTTTAAAATCCCTTCTTATTTACGTTGTGTCTTGCAAGTTTTGGCTCTTATTATGAAAGGCAATTATATAATTGTGTTTATTTCACTTTTCCCACAGTTATAACACAGCCCACCTCCTCCTACTCCCCTCTTTCTGCTGCTCCAAGCGTCGAGGAGGCCAAGAGTCCAGACTCCTCCAAACCCAAGAAGAACCGATGCTTCACCTGCCACAAAAGAGTGGGTCTGACAGGTGAGACGCGCCGCTGCTATTTTTAGCCCGACGTTTGTGTCTGGAAATGGTGATTCACAAAGCTGGCGTGTTTGACAGGTTTCGACTGTAGATGTGGTAACCTGTTCTGCGGAATCCACCGGTACTCGGACAAGCACAACTGTACCTTCGACTACAAAGCTGAAGCCGCCGCTAAGATCCGGAAGGAGAACCCTGTGGTGGTGGCCGATAAGATCCAGAGAATATAAGCTTCCTCGGAACCCGAGGTGGACGGGCTCATCAGAACACTGGCAGACAAAAGCAGACGATTCAGGATAATGGACGTTTTTGCGATCGCTTCACGAAGAAGACAAGAACCGGCGCTGAGAGCTGTGCATGAACGACCCGCCGTAACCGCCATCAGTCGCTTTCCGTTTACTCCTCCGTGTTATGCTAGTTATTCCTAGGTTTTCCTTTCTTTATCCGTTAGGCTTCGGAGTTTGGACGCCTGTCAGGACGCGCTAGGCTTTCCTTTGCCTGTTTTTTCCCAGAGGAGCGGCAGGTACTGTGCCAAAATGTGGCCGTTTGGGTGTTTGGTCTTGAATAATGGATGACGGTCTGTTTTTTTTTTTCTTTTTCGGACCTTATCTTCTACCTGATGTTCTGCATGTCGGCCTATTGCAAACATCAGTTTTGTAGGAGGGATGGGGGGGGGGTCCAGGACCTCCCGATTGTCTGATTCATTTTAGTTCTTTTTTTTCAAATGTGAATTTGCTACTGTGATGTCACATCCTTTATTTTCGAAGGCTGGAAATCATCAGAAAATTGTTCTCTCGTTCTCACACTTTCGAACGTTAGTATTTTTTAATGTCCGTTGCTGGCCGCCGTGCATATTATCCCAGGTAGATTGGAGTTCATGCAAGTTTGTTTGTTCGTTTAGAGTTTTTTTTTTATGCGAGATTGTGTTTGTACTTATGGGGAAATGTGCATAAAAGTCCTTCCTGTTGTCGCTGAACGCTCTGTGCGTTTGTAACACCACCATAGTATAAGCATACAGTCAGACCTCAGTCTATGGAACACGGTTTGGTCGTTTTGAAACGCACCCACAATGCAACAGTTTGTGTGTCGCGTGTTGACGTGCGCGAGATGGAGTGCATGTTTGTGTGTTTAGTCTTCAATAGGGAGTGAGGTTTTCTTATAAAAAAAGAGATGTATCTGTGAGAGTATGTTCCTGTGTGAGGTTTATTTCAGCCTTTAGTTATATGCAAATTAGTATGGAAATACACCTTGCGGCGTTTCATATTTATGTACTGCATTTAATCCTTGGCATTAAAGAAAAAGTATTGTAAATAAAAATCTACCGGGAAATATAGTCACGCTGTGTGTTGTCTACAAGCTTCGGTTGGATTTTAGCCAGACCTCTGGATTTTAGTCAGACCTCTTATTGGAATTGACTTGTTTGTTATTTTAATTTTTAATGCATGAAACCTAAACTTACATTGTTTATATAGTGAAGTTGTTTATTATTTACCTACACAAGTGGTGACAACTTGATTTCATAAAATAGACCAAACTTTGCCTTTACTGTGACTTTCACAGTCCATAAAGTTTATGAAAATTCAATTAGTGTAGATGCCGATACACGAAAAAGGTAAAAAAAAAATCAATAATTGGAAGCCTCAACATTCGATGCTTTGTTCATTAGTGAAATTATTTTCTAGTTTTGTAATGTATGGTTCAAGTTCATCTGGTGAGAATGTGACCCAAATTTTATTCTCCTCACCACAGACAAAGTTTGCCCGCAATCGCTGCAGCCATTTTCATTTTTTTTTTTTTTGGTCAAACAGTTTAGTACTAAACTTAAGGGGGGATTTATTTTTGAATTTGTCCTTCAGCAACGTCGGCAGGACACACATCTCTGATTTAGAATTACTGTATTGTAATATTAGCATACAGTCATAAACTCTTCTTCCAAAAGACTGCCTTCACTGAGCGGTTATGGCCCGCGGGCCGCTGGTTGGGCATCACAGTCGTGCATAACGGCGCAATGCGTAGATCACAAAGATGCTGGATTGTCACACACTGAAAAATGTCGAATTTTGCTAAAAATGCCTGACACACGCAACACCACTCCCAAACTACATGGAATGGAAAAACTCAAAATAAGGAGCACGTTCAGTGCTACTCATTGCTGTAAAGACTTATTGTGAATAACATGCGTTAATTCAGCCTCTGGTTCGGCTCCACCACATTTCTGGGGGGGAAACAATAGTTTAACATCCATCCTGCTAAACAGCGCCAGTCCTCCTGCGGCGGTCATTCGGATGAGGCGGGGCGCACCTGTCCTGACTTCCGGCGCTCGCGCAGCTGTCGCTCGGGACAAACTTTTAGCACGTTTGTATTCGGCTTGACCTTGCAGCAGCTGGAGAAGCGTCGGACCCTGCAGAGTGTAAAACAGGTGCCGAGGACCAGATTACATGTCGAGGCAAGACTTCTCACACTTTCTGTTTCGCTGTGTGTTGTCGTGTTTGCGCAGTTAAACCGTGGATGACGTCAAGGTGACGGGTGGTGACAGATGCTGAGGGCCACGCCCATCTGAGGTCTGAGGTTAACCAATGGTAAATTACGGTTTAAGTACGTCAGATTTGCACAGGCTGGTGGTGGGATTGAGATGCAGAATTAAAGACGGGATTTGGGAATTGGTCTCTGGAAAAAAAAACTGTGATTTCAGTTCAAAAATATATTTATAAAAGAGGAACTCTATCAAAACTGAAATGAGGTAAAATGGAAAAAGAAAATTACAAGCAAACAACAATTCTAGAAAACCTTAAGGATAAAAAAAAAATGAATGTTCTTGTTCTGCTTCATACCCTCTTTCCTCATATCTCTCTAACTTTCTTTTTTATTTCTTATCCTGTCCCTCTCTGTCTGTTTCCTTTTGTCTCTTTGTCTCACTCTTTTTTGCGCTCTATCACTGTTTATCACTCTATGTTCCTCTTGGTCTCTTTTTATCACGTTTCTGTTCTCTCTCATATCTCCTATTCAACTGTCTAGAGAAGCTCTGTCTCTCTCTCTCTGTTTCGTTTAGTCTCTCTGAAAACAAGTATAAAAACATAATTTTTAAAAATATAAAATGTCACTCTTCAACTTATTGTCGCATGACCATTTCATCTAATCTACTCAAAAAAGGCTCCGAACACAAACTTTTTTCCCCCAGATTAACCGCCCCCTCCCTCACAGATTAACAGATTATTTTCACTTTTTGTGCCATAAAGAACGAACCAAGAGGACATCTTGTCCCACACTCCAGCCAGAGCGTTCGTGACAGATGTCCTGAACCAGGCCAGTCAGTTCCACCCGTGATTCTACACAATCCCTCTCCAACCCAAACAACTCTACTTCGCCACAACTCGTACACTCTCACAACTTCATTCGAGTGTTTTCCAGCTGATCCCTGCTGGTCCCTGAGTAATAGGCTTTTGTTCCTCCAGGCCTCGTCTGAAAGATGGTAATCAGAGTCAAACCAGCCCTTATCTCCCCAAGTCTGGGTGTGACAAAGCCGCATGTGTTTCTAATAACAGATGGGGGGAAAAGGTCATTCAAGCCATCAGATTACATGACCAGAGATGTGGGATTAAGGCAAATCTTCTATTTATTGAGTCAACGATGCCACACCGGGAGTCATCAAAATGTACATTAGCATGCTAAATGAGTCGAAGAGATTAATGTTGGTTCTAATCGGTTCACTTTGTTTATACGTCTGAGCTTTTGAATGCGCTTTCTGTGTTTGTTCTGTGAGAACAACCAAGGAAGTTCCCAGGCACTGTCTGATTCAGCATTTCAGTGGAAGAGTGAATGTGTTTTTGAAACATGCTATGGCAAGCCGATTGATACTTGAGCATTTTATTATCTCTTTTTTATTTATTTATTTTTTACGTAAATGGTTATAATTTAAACAGAGACATGAACGAATAGAAAAAGCAATCAGCATTATAATAAAAAGATCATATAAAAAAGCAAAATTGTATTAATAAAATAAAAAATAAAAAAATGAAAAAAAACTGTTTTGAGATACATTTTGGACACTTTGATTTTTCGGGGATTGTATCAAACAAACAAAAATGGTTTAAATACACTATACTATTTTGTTGAGTGAAGAAAATAGTAGTTTTAAATAAAAAGCTTGCAATATTTAAATTTTTGTAATTGTCGTATAAAAAAACTAATATTTAGAAATAATGTATGATCATGACGTTTTCTGCATGTGTTTATTGCATTAAGTGTTACTATACTGTTACTTTATTTTTCATTCTTATAGCCAAATGTAAAGATTTTAAAATTCAACCAAAAAAAAAAAACTTTGTAATAAAAAAAAAAAATCACTTTCTGACACAGCACTTCATGAAAATACTTTCAATGGGATGTAAATGGGATTTCACTTATCAAAATTTCAATTGATATAAATGTCAAAAACAGCCCTGGGAAATTAGAACTGTATTAGGAGCATGTATTTTTATATATATATACTTTATTAATGAAATGGCTTGCCACAAAAGACAGGAAAGGGGCGGCGACCAATACATGGCGTCATTCAGTGTCATGACGCGGCCGGTTCCAGGCTCGCCTCGTTCACGTGCTGAGACCGTGTGCGTGGCCCCGCCCCCTCACATGTGTTTTACTCATGTCTGTGTCGCTGTTTCGGAACCAGTCTGACCCGGCTTTCCTCCACGCTGTACTCAAGCATTCTATACTTTTACACGTCTTTTAATTTTTTTATTTACGGCTTTTAATACACGTTAAAAGTGCAATAATCGGAAGACAAGAAACTTTCAAAAGCAAATGTTGGATCTAAATGGAAACGATTGTGTTTTGACCAGCTCCCCTTTATACCTGCATTAAACCAGATTGGAAATATGGTTAAACGAACCGTTACGAAAGATGATCAGATTGTGTTTAATCACAATTAGACAGTGAATGTGATTAATGTGACTAGAAGTGTAGGAATAGATCAAGGTTTGTCTCTGCGCGCCCCCGTGTGGTTAATCTCTATAGTGCAATAAAGTGTCGAGAGTCGCATGGACTTCGATTAATTGATTAAAAAAATCATTTATTATTTTTTATTTATTGATTTGTATCTTCTTTATCTTGCCCAATTGTTTATACTATTACTTACTGTTACTATTTATCATGTCATCACACTGTGTTTTACCAATGTTGCTGCTGCAAAAGAGAAATTTCCCCTAGTGGGATAAATAATGTCTCATTTATTCATTCATTCATAAATTATAATTATAATTTGTGTAGATTATAAATAATCATTACAGTAGCACTTTAACAGTACTATTTATTGTCCAATAAACTCAACACATTTAATAAACTCAACTCGTTCAGTGATTGTACTACAATACAATGTACAAATTCTACAAATGTTTTTTTTTTATAAATATAAACACAATTTGTGACAGGGTATGTTACTTTAAATTGATGGCAATAGAATTGCATATATAGAACATATGAATACAGTAAAATTCTTAAACAAACTGAAGAATGGTCTGTTAAATCCAAATTACAGAAATCCACCAGACTTTCATTATTTTGTATTCACTAATTTCAGTTCAGTCTGATTTGATTTGACTCAATTAAATCGTGGCTTTCCCGATTATATTCAAGTTCATATAGGTATATTCATGCGTCCGAAAATGGGACGACTTTTCTTCCAGCCACATAGACTTCTGTAATGTTTCGGTCGTCACCTGTTTAAAACAAATCATTATGATTGAAATCACAGCTAAAAAAGAGGCATTTAAGTGACTAAATAAATAAAGACTTACCTAAATTCAGAAATTTCTCCAAAATGACCTAAAACCACAGAAAAACAAATTGAACTTCATAAGTAAAAACTATTTTTTTTTTAAATGTTCCTGATCATAATCTCATTTTATTCTGAAAAACTGATCATCAAACCTTGGGACCTTCTCCAGGAAAGACATCGATCGGTCCATCAGGAACACAAACATTCACTCTCAGCGCATCAAAGTCCTTTCCTACCACAAAATTCCCAGTCTGACCATCCAATGAGAGCGCTGTAAAGAAGAGAAGAGAAAAGTCAATGCTTATCGTTCACTGTGCCGGGATTAAACGACTTGATGCGTGTTTTACCTTCACTGCCCCCAAGAGTAGCCAGTCTGAAGACCTCCTCAAACGTCAGGGTCTTATGTCCAGGGTCCTGGATGGTCAAGGCTTTGGAAGTGTCCAGGGTTCTTCGCATCGCATCAAGTATTGATGGCGAATAGCCTCCGGCCACATCTGTAGGTCAGCACAGAAGACAAAAAACATTTCACATACTGTGTAAATCCGGATCAATCTGATTCGGAAGGAAAGTTCCGGAATCAATACCTCACCTGTGCCCAATCCCAGTTTCACCCTGTGGTTTAAAACATTGCGCACATCCAGCATTCCACTGCAAATCCTGAAGGACCGCGGCAGCAATGAATACAGGAGAACGTAGATAGACAGATGCTGAAGTTTAGTGATGTTGATTCAGGTAGAGTTATTACAGACGCACTCACGAAATGTTGCTGTTGGGACAGTGAGAAATCGCAGAACCTTTTTCATGGAAGACTTCCAGCTCTTCGTTGGTTAGGTAACAGCCGTGTGCCATTACTGTCTGCAAAAAACACAGTACAGAACAATAATCAAAGGACCGTGGCCAGATAGATTCATACTCATTGGTGATCCAAATTTGACTTGAGAAGATGGATAGATAGATAGATAGATAGATAGATAGATAGATAGATAGATAGATAGATAGATAGATAGATAGATAGATGGGCAGACTGATGGACAGACGGATGTATATATGAAATGGATAGATAGATAGATAGATAGATAGAAAGATAGATAGATAGATAGATGGATAGATAGATAGATGGATAGATAGATGGGCGAACTGATGGACAGACGGATGTATATATGAAATGGATAGATAGATAGATAGATAGATAGATAGATAGATAGATAGATAGATAGATAGATAGATAGATAGATAGATGAAGGACAAACGTTAAACAAACAAACAAACAAACCGACACACAGACAGACAGACAGATGGATATATGGATTGACAGACAGACAGACAAACAGATAGATGGACAGACAGATGCTCTACGTACATGGACTCCATTTCCCATAATGCATCACAGCAATTATTAACCCATTCGCTTGTCTAAAGCACGTTTCCTGAGCCAATTTTATTTTTTTCATTTTCCACGGAATATAAATTTTTCTCTACTTAATTTTTCCAGCAACATAACAAAATCTGCTGCAGAATGATCCAGCACAATGAACTCCACTGTACTGATCACAAAAACTCTCATATTAAACTCGCAAGCACATGACTCAAACATTTTTGGCAAGTTTTCATCCACGGGAGCAAAGACACCAACAAGAATCTGCCATCATCGGTTTTGTAATTTGTAATAAGGTTTTTATGTATTTATTTTATAACCATAACCCTAATTAACAGCCATACAATAAAGTTTGACACACACACCCGGAGCAGTGGGCAGCCTTAAGACGTGGAGCAAATAACGTTTACACAGATTATTCCCAAAAATAGGTTTTGGATCACAGACGTAATTGAATCAGTTCTTGGATCATGCTGCTAAATTCCACTTTTCAATTTTATTTGAATGAAATGTTTTTAAATCGTAACGATAATGGCGTGTACTCACTCGGTCCGTGAGCAGGTTGTGCTTGAGGTAAACGTCCGTGTAGGATTTGCAGTCTGGGAACAAGGATTTCACCAGCTTCACCTCCTCTTTATTCTCACTGATGTGGCTCTAGATACAGTTAAGAACGATAGCAATGCCATCATGGATTTTGTGGATTCCATCGGTCATAAAGAACGTTGTAAGTAATAATAATAATAATAATAATAATAATACATAATACATAATAACAATTCAACCTTTAATGGTCCCTTATGGGGAAATATTTTCTCCGCATTTAACCCATCGGATCAGACACAAACTCGGAGCCAAACCCTTCTGGCATTGAAACCAACCTGAATGTGAAGCTTGTTGTTATTGGCAATCTCTCCCAGTTCACGCAGCAAAGACTCGGAACATGACGGAGCGAATCGCGGCGTCACTACCGGCTTGACGTTTGGGTACTGAAACAAATCGGCACGTGACTGAACAACGATGGACAATGGACACTTTTCTTTTTCTTTTCTTTTTTTTGTCTTTTTCTCATTTCTAATTTTTGAACACAGATAAAAAAATGGCCATTTTTCTTTTTTAAAGACTTCTTTTTTTCTTTTCCCTAATTCACATAACGACTTTGCGTTGGTCTCGAACTAAGAAAAGCGCTATGAAAATAAATTTGAACTTGTGACCAATGAAATCGTCTTTTAATATACGCAATAATACACAGCAGGACAGGTCAAAAATGCTCTTGGTAAGCAACAAATACCTTAAATTGATAAATAACTTGTTCATTTCTGTGAAAAGCCACCATAGATTGAGCCAACCAATCACGGAGCAGGACACAGACACATTCACGCTCTCACTCACAACAATAGATATTTGTCCATTATGAAATTTCTGTGGGAGGAAACCACATTTATATCAAATGCAACATACTAAGAGTTGCTAAACTGAGTTGTAAAGTGACGCTTCAATGACTTGGGATGAGATTTAAAGTTTGCAGACGTGTAAATGTCGGTTGGATGTACTTCAGTTGTGTTGTCTGCTTACCTCCCTCTTCAGAAGCTCCATGATGAAGCTACAACATATAACAAGAACAGATTTGATCAATAGACGACTCTAAAAACACTAAACTGACTTGTGTTTGGTAGACTATGACGGCGTTGATCTTTTCATTCGGGACTCACCGATCCGTCTCGGCTTTACTCTCATCACACTGTTCTCTATAGTGAGGAACTGCTGAGTTACAGTCCATGCAAACTTTGCCCACTAAAGCTCTCTGCCCGAGCTTGTCTGATGGGAAACGGACAAAGTGAGTCACAAAAATACAGTGTGAATGTGGACGTTTAATGTGGAAATACAGTGAATAGAGAAGCCGAGGGCAGAGTTCACTGATCTTTTAACGTTCTGCGTGTTACATAATGAAGAAAAGCAAACACAAACTTATACGGTTACTCAACCGACGGGCAAGAACGCAAGGAAAGACATGATAGCTAACGGGAAGACAAACTCCAAAGGTTGGAGAAAGGATTTGTCAGGGAAAAACGTGTGTGTGTGTGTGTGTGTGTGTGTGTGTGTGTGTGTGTACCTGCGATTTCACCGAGCAGGAGTGAAGCATCAGTGTGTATTGTGGCAAAGTAACAGGCCGTCGTGGTTCCGTTTTTCAATGTTCTTCTCTAGAAAACCAACAAATTCATTGCTAATCATTTTTAACACATCCATGTATAACTTAGTTGTTTATGAATGTTAACAATTAACAATTAAACAATTTTAATGTACAGTTATTATTTTTTTTGAAAATATATTTTTACATTTAACATATCAATGTGTAACTTTTTAGCATATTTAATTTTTTGTTTATACATTGTAATGCATTATTGCATGTCTCTTAAAACATTGAATATTTTGTTTATAATGTTTTAAAAAGGAACACGTTAATGAATATCTTTTAATACATTTGTAATCTAGTTCATAAATCTTTCACTTTTTAGAATGTATACGTTTTTAATACATGCATTATTTTGTATATACAAATGTAACACATTCAACACATTATTGTTTCATGCTGATGGACTTTAAAAGCATTCATTATTTTGCTTAATGCAATACGTTTCATAAATTCAGTTCATTACATTTTACAGAAATTGTCAAATCAAATGCGATGATGCGAAACATTTCGTATGTTCACACCAATAAGCCTTTCTACATCATCAGACTTGACAGTGCCACCTCTGCCAAATATTTACTTTGTTTATTAACTAATAAGTGCTGTTAATTAATTTGGTGTTATTCATTTATGTGGTTCAGCTCAACTCACCACAACTTTAGAGTAAACACTGTTGGCAAAGTTCAAGTCTTTGTACTTGGCTTCCACAGGGAACGTGTAAGTGTTGAGCCAGTCCAGCAGAGGCAGATCTAGAGCCGTGCCAGTGTAGCTGTACTGGGACGCGTGGATGTGTGTGTCCACCAGCCCGGGCATCAGGAACTCACTGAGGAACACAGACGAAAGTCAAAGTCACGTTGGTTCGTGAAGATAGAAAATGAGAGACGAGAAAGATGATGGATGGATGGATGGATGAATGGATGGATTGATTAACCCAATAGTTAATGTCAGCAATCACAACAAGCTGCTAAGACACGCAACTGTCACTTTCATATTTTATTCATTCTGTCGATTTTGTACATAGCCAAATAGTGTGTATTGTCTATTTTTTTTGTATATCCTGTGTTTATACGTCAAGATGGATAGATAGATGAATGGATGGATGCATATATATATATATATATATATATATATATATATATATATATATATAGATAGATAGATAGACAGACAGACAGACAGACAGACAGACAGACAGACAGACAGACAAATAGATAGATAGATAGATACTTATACTCACTGTTTTTCAAGGGTTTTGACGTCGGAAGATTTAAATCCCCACTTTTTTGAGAGACGCTCGACATCTTGACAGTCTTCGAGAAAAGCAATCTACGCGTAGAAAAAAAAGAAAAAAGAAAAGTAAAGCACTAGCTGCGCCAGTTAAAACAAAAACACCGAAATTCCGCCAGAACACCACAATATCAACATCACAGTAACAATTATTAATAAAACAATTATTGAAAAGTAAATGCTCGACATACCTTTCCGTCCTCGTCGACTCCTAAAATGTGATTGTGCAGTATTTGTACAGCGGCGCGCGCGGTGGAGTGCACGAGCGTCCCGCTGAAGACGTGCGCAATGCGCGTGGCCGTGTCGTTCCGGCTCATGATTTAAACTAGTACTGGTTTCAAACGGGAGTTCTGCGTGGGACTTAAATATGAAACACACGGGTCATCGCACAACGCTTGGGAGGTGTGTGTGGTCATAAACCGGTAATCATTACATGAAAGCGTCATGACTTTCGTCCAATCACAACCTCGTGCGCAATTGGGACGTTTTTTTGTTTGCGGTTTCGACGTACCTTCGCGTCTCTTGTTGGATTCATCATCGCTCATGTTGTGTACAAGGAGCTTTAAACTTTTATTATTGTCAAGAGGGTGTGTAGCAATTTCCAAGTTGTTTTAAATATTCGTAATGTAGACCGTATAAGTCCGGCCATTTAGGAAGATTAAAATGTTAAAGATTAAAATTGTTTTCCAAAACACTTATTTTACAAGAGTGTGACGGATCTTTTATTTAAATGTACACTTTTGTATTTGGTGGAAGCTTATTTTGTAATGATCAATTTCTTTCATACCTTGAAGTGATAAAAGGTAAAAAAAAAAAAAAACGTGTCCCTATACTATGTTTCAAATTACAAAATGAAACATTCATTTACTGCTTAATAGACACACAAAAAACAGGCAAAGGAACACAAAACAATAATGCAATTAAAATAAAGACACGAAAATAAATGACTTATATTTTCATTGGCATATATCATGAAACGTCTTTTGGGATTCTTTTTTTAAGTCAATCTGGGTAAAAGTGTTCACCAAAAGTGTAAATCTGTGTCTGATGTTTTATGTTGTGGGATGTTTTTCTAAAAAAACTTTAATTATTATGCATTATATTATGAATCGAAACACAAAAACACGGTTCTTGTAAAACGAGTGCATTTCTTTGGAAGTGTTTTAATGTGTTGTAAGACTTTGTATGATGACAATGAGACATGTGATATATGTAAGACTCCCTTCTTGCTTCATATCGTGACCAAATCTAATTCGAGAAACAAAACTTTACATCAGAAGTAAAAGCTGCACGAATAAAATACAACCTTCTTCTTTAAACTTCTTTAAACGCTGAGGTTTTTTTTTCCCATGTGAAGTGAAGAAAGAGTTCAGTAGGATTTCACTCCATCTCACATGGCAACTTGACTTGTGCCACTGGTCAGTCATTTATTCAGTGTTATTAAAGGTCAATATAAATGGAAATATATTCTAAAATTCGAAGTGTGTGTAGAACTGTATTATATAGAACTGCATTATAGAACTGCATTAGAACTGTGTAGAACTGCATTATATAGAAAAATATAATGCAGTTGGTGGCCAATGGTTTGTTGTTAATGACATCTGATATATGAACCAGATTCTGGATCGCAGTCAGTCAATATAGTTTATGTCTTCATTCACATCTGTCCACATCTTTGTCTTCGTCTTCATCATCATCATCATCGTCGTCATCATCTTCTTGATTGTTGGCGTCTTCTACATGGTCCTGTTTTTGGTCAGACCTAAAAACAATCCAACAACATGTAACACAATGAGTGTGACTTTAAAACAAACACACACACACACACACACACACACACACACACACACACACACACACACACACACTACTGCAGTATTTATTTATGGTAGGGTGTGTGTTGTGTAATATGGTTATGTTTGTTTATTTACTTATCTTAATTAATGTATCATATAGATGTGTTTATATATAAAAACACCAAAATATACTTGTTCCTCTAAATATTTGTCTGCTTTTGTGTCATGCAATTTCCCCAGTGTGGGACAAATAAGGCATTTCCATGCATTCAATCATTCAAATGGATTCTTCAGGTTTCGCAACTGTTGTGCATTAATTTTATGTTGTGGGTTTTATTCTAGTGGTTTATTAAAAATATATATATATATATATATATATATATATATATACATTGTTTTATTTCTAAACAACCCAACGTTCATCAAAGCCTCTGGGAAAATGACAGCATAAACCTGCACAGAAAATGTAGTAACTCTACATGTCCACAAGATGCTGCTGTTGCATCACTAGCGCGAGTAAAAAATGCTCGTGTATTACGCTAGTGTACGGTCATACCATGAAATGCATGCAGTATCAAGAACCCGAACGCAATAAAGTTCTTGTGACAATACAATCATAAAAAATGTACATGGCTGGAATCCACTTACGAAATGACAACATCATCTTGCTTTCCACACTTGGCACAGAGCTGCAGCTTTAGGGCGCACTGCTTACACATGACGTGGTAGGCATCCTTTACCGTTTTCTGAAGACACTTGACACTGGTAAAAGCAAAAAAAAAAAATCAGAACGCGACAACCAATGGTCATTCTGGTATCAATCTCACCATTTGCGAGGCTGCGAAAGTGGCTTGTATTTGTTGTATTTCACCTTCCACTGCAAAACATCTCGACAGTGCTGGCAAACTGCCTCGTGAACCTGAGCTTTCGCTTTCTACAACGAATCCAATCGACAACACACACACGTTTCACACAATTCACATGCAAGACAAATCAAAACAAACGTTTGCCTACCTTAACCTGAACGCTAGCGCCGTATTTATCGTTCCTAAATGCAGTTGCATTCTGGTGTTTCTGTCCCCGAGATCGGGAAACATTTCCTTTCTGAGAGCTCATGACATGTAAACAATAAAGTACAGTAAAGTGCGATTTAAACACAAATGTCAAACCGCGTGGCTCTCTGCACGTTAGGCACGCGAATGTAGCGGAAGTAAACAATTGGCTAGTGCTATCCCGCTACAAACTAAAAATGTTAACAACCGAGGGAATTAGCCATAAAACATAACATTTAAGAAACTCGAACGACTAATTACCAACGCCTGTAGATTTTCTTTTAAATTGGCGTTAAGCATCGATCAGTATTGTGTCGCTGTTGAATGAATCTTAAAATTGACTCGAAAGTGCCGAGACCTCGTAAAACCACTCGTTCATTTGTGTTGATTATGCGCATGCTCAGTCACACAGTTCCGATTCCCAATCAGTCAGAGCTGTTCCTGTTTGTGTTCTTGTGGTTTGTGTACTTTATGGATTTGTTCATATCCTTGTCCGGCTTAATAAATCAGAATCCTTCACAAAATGTATGGAACACACAAACGTAAGGATGCAGTGATTCACACAACAGAAGTAAAGCGGGCGCATGCGCATTCAGTGGGACGTAATTAAATGACTCGGTTAAAAGAATCTTTTTTTTTTTGCTGAGCTCAAAGATCATTGCATTTCTCATCAATACATCGTGAGGGTATTCAATTATTGACATTGATATTTACATACCATTAAATGGAGCGCTGTTGGTTTTTTTTGTTTCGTAAAAAAGAGTGTAACCAATTACGTTATTTTGGTTTCGATTATCTTGTGCGCAGCTAGAACGCGTGTGATTGGTTGGTGAGATTCATTCGCCAATTTGATTGGTCAGAGCTAACACGAGCATCCGGCATTCCGCAAGAAAAGCAGAGGAGACTGGCGTTCGTGTGAGATGAGATAGTCCGTATCAAACCGATTCGATAACAGATCGTATCCTTTTTTAAATCCTCACACCTGTGTGATCCCCATCAGCGTTTGAGTTTGATGTTGGGTAAACAGAAACCACATGAGGACAAGATCGCGGCGCCGAAGACTGTTTTTGAGGGTTTATTGATAAGAAGTGGACGGAATAATCGTTTAATGAGAATCAGAATTTAACGTGAAAACACATCGACGGGACCATATTCAGAAGCACAGATTTTCCGTAATTTTCAGCGTTTCCAGACGAATACAAAGGTACAGTATGTTTTTTTATTGACCAATTAACTGAACAAGCTAACAGAACAGCTTTTTATGATGCTTTGTTGACAAAATGACGATAGTTCGAGGACATCGGGCATTGAGGAAATATCCCTATTAAAGTCAAAATAATATGGATCTTGCGAAGCAATATGTTAACGTTTTGAAATGATCGTTATGATAATGGGTTTACATTGATTTGATACAACTATACTACTGTGGGATTACACTACTACACCAGACCTTTTTTTTCTGTCTGTCTGTCTGTCTGTCTGTCTGTCTGTCTGTCTGTATGTCTGTCTATCTATCTAGATAATCAGACTTAGCATGTTAGATCTATCTAACATAACATTAGATGACAGTCTGTCTCTTGTGAGTGTGTGTACTCTGACTTCATTGGTTGGTTAAGAAAAGGTTTAAAGGCTCTTCCGGTCAAACATATATGATGTCATTTGCTTGATATAAATAGATTGTACAGATTTAAAGTCATTGTGTGTTTCCCAGGACGCAGGAAGTTTGATCATTTTTACAGAATGGTGAAACGGTAAAACAACACCTCCATAGTGACGCATTGGAAGATTAAGACCCTGATAAAAATCCCACTGTTTTTTCTTTGAAAAACCTGCTTCTCAATTAAGGGATGCGTTTCTGTTCCCATGACTCCGAGATTAAATTGCCTGGCGAACAGAAAGCACATACGTGGACATTAACCTCCGGGTAAAGCATAATAGTCATTGCTAATCTTATGAGATCGACATTAAGATAGGAACATATTACATAAAGAATTAAAGTGCATTCATTCTGCTATCGGACCCCTGAACGATCATTACAATTGAATCATTGGACACTGTGCTATTCGTTTAACAGAAAACGGTTCCTGTTGGTCTGAACAATCCTAAACGGTTGTTTGTCTCTGGGTAAACATCGTATTTGCAGGCTGTTTAGTTTACCATGTTATTTTTGTTCTTTTCTCCATTCATATTTTTTAATATTTATTGTTTTTACCATTGGGGCTGCTGCAAAATGTATATCTCTTTGTTGAGACATATAAAGGTCTTCTTCTTGTTTGTCTTCTTCTTGTTCTTCTTCTTCTTGTAGTAATTTGTCGTTCTCGTTTCTTCTTTGAAGGATGAATCACCTGTCTTTGAGCGAGCTCTGCTGCCTCTTCTGTTGCCCACCATGCCCGAGCAAAATTGCCTCCAAGTTGGCCTTCCTACCACCCGAGCCCACTTACACTCTAATGTGTGACGAGAGCGGCAGCCGCTGGACCCTCCACCTCACCGAGCGCGCAGACTGGCAGTACTCGGCTCGGGAGAAGGACGCCATCGAGTGCTTCATGACCCGGACGTCCAGAGGGAATCGCATCGCTTGCATGTTTGTGCGATGCTCGCCCAATGCCCGTTACACGTTACTGTTCTCGCATGGCAACGCGGTGGATTTGGGTCAGATGAGCAGCTTCTACATCGGCCTGGGCTCCCGCATCAACTGCAACGTCTTCTCCTACGACTACTCTGGATACGGGGCCAGCTCAGGGAAGCCCTCGGAGAAGAACCTCTACGCTGATGTGGACGCAGCCTGGCATGCTCTGCGCACGAGGTAGGGGCCGCCGTGTCGTGTTGTATCGAACGGTTTGTTATTGTAGCAAACAGAACCGTGTTTATACTTCGTTGATGCAACTGTTGCTGGTGAGAATAGATACATACAGGCTTGTTTTCTCAAATATGATTGGTTGGATCCAATTTCCAGTGGGATTTAATTCATCGTTATTACCTTAGTAATTGCATGTTTAAGCTTCTGAGTAACATTATAAGCATGTGTAACATCATAAAGACAGAATGGACGATTCATGATTCATTTTTGCAGTTTATCGTGGACGATACTTGCTTAATTTGACAAGTTACCCTATCTTATTGTGAAACCACATGTGGCATACAGTAATTCCCATTTTTTTTTTTTTTTTTTTGTTTGCTCACAAACACACGCTGCTACTTTTTTTTTTTTTTTTTTTTTTTTTTTTGAATGGGGGAATTTTCCAAAATCTACATGTTTTTGTGGACAGGCATACAGTAATGCTGAATTTTTTTTGCAATTTTCCATCTTTCACTCAGTATTCTCTCACGACAAGGCAAATGAATTACGAGGCTGTAAATGAAAGCAAAACGTGACCGTGCATTAGTGAGAGTCTGACCAACACAGTCGCTCAAACCAACGTTTTCTTACCGATGCAACGAGGATCTTCATCTTCAAGCGTCTTTCTGCAACAGGCATTTGTGGTGTAGTATCTCTGTTTGGTTTTTCTCTGTCCGTAAGACTGGGTTGTGTGTAATATTGGTTCTCAGCCTTCGTGCCCTTCCCCCACCCGAGTGCCCTGTGACTTCTGTGAAAGCTTGGGGGAGGAATTTGTGAAGGACTGGATGTCAAAAGTCATGTTGTGGTGCAGTCTTGAGGTTTTGTTTGGAGTCTGTCATTTGCAGCAAGAGCGATTTTGATTTCCTTTCAGACGGAACAATAAATACCCCGAATCTCTCACTCTTTCACAAAATGATCTGAGACTTGAGCCTCCTTGGACGTACAAAAATCCCCTAAACGCTAAATTCAATTGTTGTTTTGATGCATTTCCAAAGGAAATGACGTGGGAGAACTGGTCATGCTAGTTTAAACTCGTCCTCTCACAACGCTGAGCGCGTTTCTTGAGCAAGGACATATTTTTCTCTTTCTCTGTTTAAATGATTTAATTTGAAGTAAATGATGAATTTATAGTTAATTATGAGGAACGGTATAAAAATTCAATTTAAAGATGGGAGGAAGAATGGAGGATGTAAATTTAAAAAGTTGAACCAGGTTTCTACAATAAATGAACCAAATGGTCAGTGGGCAAAAGTTAAATTCAAAGAACGGCAATTCTAAGACAAAGCAGTTAACAACTGTAAAATGGCATAAAACTGGCACAAAAAAAGTTTAAAAAAGCTGGTGGTGAAAGTTCAGCTGATGCTCTTCCACACGTTTCTCTCGTATCTTGAGTAACATTCCCACGCCCTTCTGGTCACTTTGTTTTCCCATCCGTGAATGGACGTGTTCGCGGGAGATGCGTCAGGCTGGATCTTCCCACACAGCATCAGGAGAAGCAGAGAGGACATGACTGAAAGGAACGCGCCGCTCTGCAGATCTTGTCTTTTTTTTACATTTGTGTGCACGTGGTTGGCGTCCATGTGATGACTTGTGTAGGAGCTGTTGTGGGAGGAAGCGGGACGTTCAGTCTAAATCTCTTTCCGGCAAATTGCTTGCGCTGGGAATTCTCTTTTATATACAGTTTAGACGCACATATTCATCATGCGCAAAACATTTTCCTTTTTTAATGAAAAGAAGTTGGGCATAATGATGTCTTAAGTATTAAATTTGAAAAATTAAACTGATGAACCTTTTAAGAAACTATAATTAACTTTTAGTGTCACCTATTTAATTACTGTAATTACCTGTTGGTAAAATGCTATACGTTTAAAGTAGTCCAAGATGGGTATAAATTATTATTATAGCTTAAAATAATTTTTATGGTTTTTCCTTTTTAAAACTGACTATATATTAATGAACAAAACCAACTATTGAGCTGTTCAGACAACTACAATATTCAACTACAGGATTTGCCATGGAAATTATTTGTCTAATCTCAATGATGAAAACAATGGGTTCTTTTTGCAACTTCTCTTGTGGATTGTTTTTTTTGTTTTTTTTTGTAGACTATGAACAACGCTGTATGTGGATTCTCATATGACGAGTGTGAGCTTTCAAATTCACGACTACTGAACAATAATACAGCATCACCAGTCAAACTGAAAGAATAAAGGCAGTAAATGGTGGAATTGTGGAGGAACTTTTAATTCTTGCTTAACAAAGTTGGAAAATTATTGTCTGTAATTTGTTACTCCGGTTTCACAGATTTAGTAAAACCCGTCCGTCTGGCCCATCGATTTATTTATTTTTTTTGTTCACCATTTGAATTACCATTTGTTTACCCTCTCTGAAACCTTTTTGACGCTGGCAAAATTAAGATCGCAAATGGTTGTTTTAGGGCGGCATTGCTAAGGATTATTTATATTCAGCCCAAATTACAGTAGTCATTTTAAATACTGCATAGTTTAAATAAAGTAGCACAAAGGACGTTATTTTGAAACGATGAGATAATGTGACATTTTGTGAAACACAATTTTAAATATCCAAACATTGACAAATCTGAAAGAAAGCGCGTGTTTAAGCCTGGGTTGGTTTGTACTTTCCTGTGGTGACGTAAGACGGCCACACCTGTCTGTCTCTCGGCCAGGTGAGTCAGTGTCGAAACTTCAGGTGCGGCGCACACACACACACACACACACACACACACACACACACACCGATCTGTGAAGCATTTATCAGCGGATGGCACAGATCTCCATGCGGCATGTTACCTCAGGCCAGGATCACATGCAAAGAGTCGGTCCGGATGAGACCATCTGTTGCCACAGCGAGCCGAAGCTCATGTGTGTTTGCAGTTACGCTACAGGCCATCCTGAAGCTTCTTCTGTTCTAGCGGACTGCTTAGCGGACAGTGTCGCTTCCGGTGAGACAGGAAGAAAACAAAAGAATTGGCCTTTGTCTGCAAGGAGAGGATGATGGGGGTGACGTCAGAGAGGAAGTCCCACCACAGCTGTTGAACGAGGACCCCCAGTTTCAGTCACTCGACCGTGATCCAGTATTGTAGGGTTAAGACTTCACGGTGGCCATCACTCGTAGAGCTGGAGGTGCGAGACAACCTTCCTACATGTCAAATATTGATTGGTTGCCACGCAATCAAGCCTGGAATGATGGGCTCGGTAGCCATGGCAACATTGTCTTCCCGGGAACTACTGGGGGGGAAAGAATTTCCTGATGATGTCAAAGGTTGTTCACTGGTTTTGGATCAGATGGTGTTTGCTGCATTGGATTCTTTACTGATTCTATTTTGAATTGTTTTTTTTCTTTTCTTTTTTGCATTTATTTAGTAGCAGTTTCATTTACAACTAGTGACAACAGTTTCATGCGTCTGGCAAATACAAAGTAGAGGTTTTGTTTATTATGTTGCTAATTTAGTTTATAATAACAATTTAATTGAAACTTTATTCATCCCAATCATATTTGCATGATTACTCCAACTTTACCAGTTTTAGAACAGAAAAGACGCCCCCCCCCCCCAAATGTATCACAGGATTTATTTATTTTCTGTCAAACGGCGACATTTTGAAATAAAAATATATTCTGTTTCAATTCAGGTTTCCCCACTTCAAACCTGTTTTTCAACATCGTCAAACGCGCTCTTGACAACTTAAGCCCTAAACTCTCATTTCGTGTTAAATTGCGAGTACAATTTAATCAGCCGTGATTTAGAATATAATGACGCAGCGTGATGTACACGTCATCTGACCCGGTTTGGCCTGATCTGTGTTTACATCTCCGCTTCACGCGCTCTGTGGCAGTGCAGTCAGCTGACCGGACTGAGCGTGTGCGTCACGTGATTACGTGTGGAATGCGCTCACGGCGCCCCCTGCTGCCCACCACGCCGCCTCTCCGTCCCAGGCCGTGTTGAATTACTGATTGCCATCATTTGTAGTGGTAACAATAGCTACTTGCATCTGAATCAGATTCTGTACAGTAAATTGGTAATGTAATATTCCCAATGTCTGTGTTCTCGGATCTCTGGGGGATTCAGGTCAACACAAGGCTTTTTACCCCAGACAAGGTCGAAGTATTTCTTACAGTCATCCTCCAGCGACATTACTGATCCGCTTTCACTGGTGTGTGTGTGTGTGTGTGTGTGTGTGTGTGTGTGTGTGTGAGAGAGAGGGACACAGTTGTACATTGTCTCCAAAAAAGGTTCTTCTTAAAGACGTTGTCATGTATTTATACAAGACAATTAAGGGTATAAACCTTTAGAAATTGTCTCATTGTGGGACAATGTTTTAAAGGCAGACTGCTGATTGGTTGCTTGAAGAATTACTAAGTATTTTTGGAATTAATTTTATATTGCATTTATTTGGTTATTTCATTATTCTTAGTTTTTCACATTTAATTTTAATGTTTTTTAAATTAATTATTTTATAATATAAAATTGATATACATTTATAGAATCATACATTTTTTCATTTTTTTCAATCATACATTCAGCCACGTTCTGGTAATGGGAGCGTGATCTCTGAAGTGTGATTCACGCATGGGAATTTTTTTTTTCATGGACTTATGGCGCGAAACTTTTTTTATGTGTGTGTGTATTTATAATAATTATATTATAAACCGTATCAATGAACTAGCTGGTGAAACTGGGTCCGTTCCTTCTTGTGATGCAGGTACGGGATCAGACCAGAGAATGTGATCATCTATGGCCAGAGCATCGGGACGGTCCCGTCTGTGGATCTGGCCTCGCGGTACGAGAGCGCGGCCGTCGTCCTTCATTCCCCGCTGTCCTCCGGCATGCGAGTGGCCTTCCCCGACACCAAGAAGACCTACTGCTTCGATGCCTTCCCCAAGTAAGTACTTTCATCTTAAGGCATTTTTGGCAGTTTTTACCAACTTTTTATTTGTTGGTGATGAATACACGCTTTAAAAACAAAGCTTTACATACTACACTGCTGTGTGATTGTGAGTGCAGAATAAACCAGCTGTGGCTCAGGCTTGTGTTGTAAGACAGCACCCCCTAGTGACTAATATTATAGTTAAAAGGGAAATTATTTGTCTTACTGTACACGTTTTACTACATTTGACTTTTTCTTTTTTTCCCCTGAATTTATACATTTTTGATTTATTTTATTTTATTATTTTTCTGGTGATAATAAAGATACAAAAATAACTTTTTTTTTTTTTTTAAACCATTAATGGTCAACCAGCAGTGTCACAACTAAAGTGTGTGTGCGCACTTGGCTGGTTGGATGGTCTCTATCGTGTGACTAATACAATTTATGTATTAAATAATAAACAATTATTGAAAAAACATGTGTATTATTATCTGTATTACATGTGTATTTGATATACGTACTATATGTATATAATTAACACGTACATTTAAAATATTTCATTTGAAATCAGTAAATAGTTTTTTAGAACATTCAATTTTTTCCCAAAAATTCTATAAGTGATATGATATTATATGTAGTTCACATGTTTAATTAGGTTGTTTCTTTTTTTAATACAATGATTATGCGTGTGTGTGTGTGTGTGTGTGTGTGTGTGTGTATACATCTAAAATTATGTGTCTGAGTGAAGTCAAGCTTTTATTTTAATTTGTAGAAAAGTCATTTGGGTTTTTTTTAATAAATCAAAACATTCAAAAGCATCAAAAGATTCTATCAA
>MU204367.1:3733064-3758023 GCA_017309775.1 Paedocypris sp. Pulau Singkep
TATTTTTTTTTTTTTTTTTTTTTTTTTTTTTTTTTGTTTTTTTTTTTTTTTTTTTTTTTTTTTTTTTTTTTTTTTTTTTTTTTTTTTTTTTAAATTTGTGCTGCATTTGTTCATTTATTTTCACGTTTTCTTTCACAGCATTGATAAAATCTCTAAAGTGACTTCGCCGGTGCTGGTGATCCACGGCACTGAGGACGAGGTGATCGACTTCTCCCACGGTCTGGCCCTGTACGAGCGCTGCCAGCGGCCCGTGGAGCCACTGTGGGTGGAGGGCGCCGGGCACAACGACGTGGAGCTGTACGGACAGTACCTGGAGCGCTTGAAGCAGTTTGTCGCCCACGAACTTGTGAACTTCTAGAAGAGCGTCAAGGCCACTCCCCTCGGACTTTGCGGGCGTGGCTCGCAGGCCAACCGGCAACTGTGAGGATGGAGTCGCAGTGGGCGTGTCCTCATGCTCTTTCCTGGGGCGCGTCTGTGTACATGTGGTCACGTGACTCTGGATCATGAGTTTATACTGTCTTGATACTTTCTACTGGAGAATTCCTCTGGGTTTTTTTTTTTTTTACTTCTGCATGCGTCCTGAGATCACGCAGACGACAAGTACTGTACAAGAGTTGAAACACTGATGCCAAACTCTTTTCTTCAATATAATGTAATGTACACACCTTTATAAAGTTTGACACGTTAACTCTGTTTGACTTTTTTTTTTTAGCTGTTAAAGCGCATAACCGCTGATGGAAATGTTATATGATGCTGGACTCTGGGGAAACCGGTTTTAACGTTCTAGTAATAATGTATGATGTATGATAAATAAATAAATATGAGGCTTTTCAAATAAACTATTTCTAATTCTGCATTATAATAGTTTTTTTTCTCTCAAGCCAAGTTTTACACTGAAGACTGTCGTTTTCTTTTTATCTTAAATGTAATTTATATCACATTGATTCAGATTGAGACCATGGTTATATGCACATAATAGATTTTTATCTTGATTTTGTACATTAAAAGGCTGTTACTCGGACCACTGCTGTTCATTTCAGATGGTGGTCCATATAAGTGTTCATGTTCTTTTGATACTTGATTTTAAGTGGCTTTGTTGAATTACAAAATATTGAGGTTTGGATTTTTTTAATGCTTGTAATATGACCTTGTTGATGTTATTAAAATATAAATTTCCTTTTATTGATCATTCTTTTGTTCTTTTTTTATTTAACACTAAATGTGAAAAAGAATTACTGTGAGTAATTTTTCTGTATCACCTTTCTAATGGATATGCAAACGTGAACACATGTATTATAAAATATTAAAATGTTGTAGAACTTTAAACTGTTTTTTACTGTATGTTTCTACAGTGACGCCTTGTGATTATCGGGATTTTTACTGAATAGTTGCATAATAGTTTGCTGACTTTGAAATTTACAGGCCTATTTAACAAGTTTAAGAAAAAAAAAATTGTACACATTAAAACTATATGTTTGATTATTGTATCGTTACGAACAACACAGCTACAATCAACTAACTATAATGGAGATTTGTTATAGTTTGAGTATGAAGTCATAGAGAAGTTGTTTGAAGTATTTTTTTTTTCATTTCTGTTGTTTGTAACAGGGAAATTTCACTGTGTTTTTCCTCTGTACTTTAACATCCTGAGGTCAACTTTACCTCCTGGTTCTGTGACCTTGTAAAGCCTGAGGCCTTAAACATGCCAGTAAAGACATATGTGGCCCATTCTTCTTAAAGTGGGCGATGTTAAAGACCAACTTCAAAAGACCAAAGGATGAGAACAAAAAGCACGGCAAGACAATCACCACGTTTTACTGTGTGCAAGCATTTGTTTAAATCTGTTTTCCATCCTTTTTTTAATATTATTTTAAATTGCATATAAGTAAATTGCCTTTTAAAAGATACTTTTTATATTTGTTTAGACTTTGTGACCTTCAAGTTTTCTTTAAATGCCCAAGATTAAAAAAAAGATTTATTGGGCCACTGTGACCCCTGAATTGACCCACTTTTTACGACCACTTCTATTTCAGAGCAATTGTTGAGCTTGACTTTTACTTTCTCATTTTTTTTTGTTCTAAATTGACCCTGTTAAGGACTAAGCGTTGGAAGATGAATTAACTTTTCCGGCACGTTTAAAGCTAAATGTTTAACGTTTTGCTTGTGCAAATTTCGGTTCAATATTATTTTAATTGGACTGTGGTTTATAATACGTCTGTGCATCATACACGGTTAATTTTATTGTTAAGGTAGAATCTTTTTTTTCCCCATGTAAAAAAAAAATATGAACTTGTAATGTATGTATGTAATTACAAGAGTAACAACAGAAAATACAAAATTTGAAGAACATACATAAAAAGCACATCATTTACGAATAGAAACAGCTACATTCAATCAAACTACATAGAACAAGTAAAATTCAGCCGCCTTTCTATTAAATAAAATAATTAAAGAGAACACGTATAATCTGCTTTGAATGATAGTTTTATTGGTTTTAATTGGAAAACGAATTTTTCAGATCATTCAACTGAAAGGAATCATTTAAAAGATCCGAATCTTCACGAATCATTCTACGTACACCTCAAACCCCGCCTACTTTATAACAACGCGCGATTTCATTGGCTCGTCCCGAAGCTTCTGTTCTGAGTGGCGCTCCCTCGCTCTTAGTACACGCCTCCGATCTCACTTCCTCCGCGAGCCGCGCCTGGGACGGGCTGACTTCAGTTCAGCCCTCAACACAAACACAATGTAAAGGAAGATTAAAATTAAGTGCAAACTCCCAAACACACTGCCCCGTGAAGTTCTGCGCGGGGTCCCACTGTGAGCGAGGAAGGAGCGGAGCGACCAGCTGAAGACCTCGCAAGGTAGGGGACCTTCACCTCGGCTCCTTGCGCAAAGACCCCCAGCTGGACTCGACTCTCAGGGTCTGAGGGCTCTGAGGGTCATTCATTGTTTTGTTTTTTTTTTCTCTTGAGAGGCATAAACGGAGCGAGAGAACAAACTCTGAAGCTTGAATCTGTAGCTAATTAAACTTTCTAGCATATGTTAATAAGTGAAGTTAACTTTATAAGTCCTAATATTCCGTGTTATGTTTTATTACAGTAGGATTACAGTAACGTCTTCAACGTAAAATAACATTAAGCAACACACGCTTTCCATGAGTTGAATTGTTTTCAGCACTAGTCACCACTTTTGCCAGCTGACCAGTCTGACTGACCAGTCATGTATTATTCCATAAAAGCTTTTGTTCAGCCAGTGTTTGTTTAAATAAGCAAGTGAAGAAATAATGCCAAGGAATGTGTCCAGTGTTTTTTAAGGTGTTTGTTATTGATTATTTGGCCATGTGAAGTTTGGCCTTTCATTGATTTTACTAAAATGAGAGTTGATTTGTGCATAGAGTGTCAAGCGGGGGTGGGGGTGGAGCGGTTGACTATTAAAAGCTATAATATTGATATTTTCAAATTGTATACCCTATAATTGCGTTTAAAATTTCCCTATATCTTCTAAATAAAGTTTATCTGGCCTCTAATCTGCGACAGGCACGGTTGTCGTTTGAACTACATGGCGCCAATCAAAGCAAAATATAAATGACAGGAATCTATGGTTTAGCCAACAAATGTGGGGGTCTCAGCGTGTGTTTACACATTTGGGATCAGATTTAGGGATGGATTTAGACTAAACAGAGGTTTATTGCCTTTCTGAGTTCAGTCCATGTAGTAAGGTAGTAAGATTGACCAGGGTTGAAGATTGAGAGGTGCGTTCTTTCTCTAACTGGTGCTGTGTGTTTTATAAAAAAAAACGTGAAAACGTTTGTGCTTAAAAGCTCTTGTTTGAATTGAAGGTCGAGTATATTTTGATTCTCCGTACGCTTGGAATCTAGTGCTTGTTTGTCAGGTGACCTCGACTTTAACAGACGATGTTCAGAAATTAATTTGGAATGGAGAAATGATTAGTTCAGAAAATGGAATAATATGAATATGCTATAGTGTTTTTTAAAATGCAAACTTAACATTTTTCCTGCATGTAGTGTACCATGCAGGTGAATGATGGCTCCAGCAGTCACCCCATCTTCGTGGCTCCGGCCAATGGAAATGCTCAGCGCTCCTCAGGATACGTTCCAGGCAAGATCGTTCCGGTTCGTTCTCCACCCCCAGCCAAGGCTCCTCCACCACCCCCACTGAAGCCCCCCGCCCCGCCCCCCACGAGACCTTCGGTTTTTCATCTGTCCGAGGATGAGAGCAGGAGGGAACACGTCCAGAACCAACAGAGGAAGAACACCTACATTTGTTTTGGGGGCTTTCTGGTGGTCTTCTTCGTAATTCTCATTCTCGTCCTCAATCTCACAACCAGAGATGTGTTAGATGGTAATTCAAGATCACTCTTTACGGTATTTATGATGCTTAATATAGCCACTATGGATGAAAAATAAAATATATATTTATTAGTGTCTGAATTTTTTTGTATTTTTTTGCGCTTAAATTCCCTTTTTTTAATAAAATAACTCCTCGGAAAATTTTGGATTTGATAAAGAGTCAATTAAATAAGTAAATGCAGTTATTTAGGTAAAAAAATGTCGTTTTCAATTCAGATTTAAGTCCCAATCTTTAATACCCAATTTATTAGGTTTATTGAAAAAAAGCTGTTTGTATTAGTAATTTTAACTAAGCTCAAAATCATCAATTGCATTAATCAATTATTAAACTCTTTTAAAATTATTATTATTGTTGTTGTTGCTGTTGGTGTTGTTGTTATATTGATAAGCAATATAACAACATTTATTAATTTGCTTCCTATAGAGAACTGTCCTCATCACAACCCGGCACTTCGCGATTGGAACCCAGGTCATGACCTCACAAAGGTGGTTGTGGTGAAAAGTGGTGAGAAATACTGTCTTGCTTCCTCTGCCACCCTGCATTCCCTCACTATCCAGTCTGGAGGTAAGGAAAATTAATCGTTTCACAACCATATTGAACTTTACTTTACAGTCATTTGGCAGACGCTTTTATCCAAAGCGACTTACAAAAAGAGGTTAAACTGATGCAAATGTTTTCATGATAGGTTCTGTAGTCTTTGCTGATGACAATGCTGGCTCCAAGAACATCACACTACGAACACGCCACATTCTGGTTCAAGACGGTGGCTCTCTCCACATTGGAGCCCCCAAATGCCGCTATCGATCTCTAGCCACCATCACACTGGTTGGCCGATCAGATGAAGTAGCTGTATCCGACGTCCCGGGGATGGGACGCAAGTTTTTGGGCGTGAGTGCCGGAGGAACGCTGGAGCTCCATGGATCAGAGAGGCTTTCGTGGACGCTCCTCACCCGCACCGTGCCTGCTTCGGGTCTCCCTAACGGAGGCCACGCATTCCAAAAGAACTTCAGCCGCGGCATCAACATGCGTGTCGTCGATCAGGACACGGCAGAAGTGCTGCACATGGAGCGCTTCGATACACACGACTCTCGCAATGACAGCATGAAGCTCAGCCAGATGCTGAAGTCTCTGCCACCGGGCCGCATCGTGGCACTGGCTGTAGGGGATTCGGCGGCCAAAAGTTTCCTCGAAGAAACCAAAAGAACCATCCAGCAACTTCTCGGCAGCAGCCACGTCACTAATCTCAAATACAGGTGAATATTAGGAATGGTTTTTCGATTTTTGTTGAGCATAGACCTCGTCTAATGTTCCCGCACAGTCCACATTAGGACCACCAATTGACTACAATTTCTAGCTGTTGTAGTGTTTTTGTTAATCTTCTGATATGAGCTCAGATTTACGGGGAGTGATGGAGATTTGTAGGAGAGGGAAAAGCATGGCAGGCTAAATTAACATATAACCTACGCATGGCTCTTCATGAATTCATTTTCTTGTCACTTTCAATTTGTTTGGCACGTTCTGAAGGACCCCATCAAATATTACATACGGTAGGTAGAGTTGGTGTGGATGATTTCTAAAATGAGATTCATGACAGACTAGCCTCTGAATTTAAATTCATTGTAATAAAAAAAAAAATCCCGGTTGGTAAAAGTAAGAGGGGTAGAAGAAGCTTTTTAAAAGTTTTAGAAAAAAAAAGATAAAAATCATTATGTTATAATTGATTTTCTGGAATATATATATATAAAAAAAAAAAAGTTAATTATTGAGTGATACTTATTGCTGTTGTACAACTTTTCTTGCTTATGATTGTAGATCACTCATAGGACTGACTTCAGCATTTGTCTACTTGTGGATCTGGGTCAGTTTTACTGTAATATCAGCAAACATGTAGATTTAAAACGACAAATCTGACTTTTTCTGGTTTCTTAGCTGGTGGGCTTTTCTCCACATTTCTTTTGCAAGACATGACTAGAAATGCTTGTAAAGTCTCTAGAAATTGTGTGTACTTCAGTTTTCAGTACAAGACATGCAATGTCTGTATTTGTTTTAATGCAACATCTTTAAGCTTAACTTGAGCATTAAATCAAAGGCTGGGGTCCCAGAAACCCCTTGTGTCCTTGCCAAATCCCCCTACACTTCTAGAACATATATTTTTAGATTTTCTTTCACTATTACATCTCAATTTCACTTGAATGGCAGACATAAGCAGGACATTTTAACACACAGACTTTTTTGCCAATAAAACATGGGAACATTCTGTGTCCAGTAGAGTCCAGCAGAACTATTATTTATAGCGGTCATAGTCTTTAAAGCGGCGTTGCACATTTTTTTTACATATTTTAGCTGCCAAACTTCACTTTTCTGTTAAAATTTAATGATGGATATAAGTGTAGGAAAAGCAATGAGAAATCAATAATTGGTGGACTCGGCATCAGATTCTTATTGTTTTACTTGTTTTTGCTTATTGTTTCACAAACTAAATGTTTGGGTTGAGATTTGTTACAATCATTCTCAAAACAGGATGAAGTTTGTGAGAGTTTTGCTCTTCATCACAGAGAAAGTTCAGCTGGAGAAGGTTCAAACTCTAGAGATTTTCCTAAAAATGTGTCCTTCAGAGTCGTCTGAAGGTCGTCTCGGATTGAGTTATTCTAGTATTTGTGAACCGTCATAACCATGAGGGTTATAAAGTAAGAAGTTATTAGTAAAGGTTTATTAAATTTGGCCCGCAGACTGCAAGTTGAGCACTATTACTTTAACTCTTTCTCTTTTAGAAACAGTGTAGAGATTTCCACACCAAAAAAATTCAGGTTCTGTGTTTTAGAAACCAACCGCCTTGCACAAATCCATCATCACGCAATCTCGATATGACCAGAAGGAAAATGGCTTGAAAATGAGTTGTGAATGTATGTTTTATTTTCTAAAGAAACGCTGTGCAATGCTCCATGGGGATTGTTCACGATGACAGTGTTGATTTGGTTAAAAAGCCTGTGATGAGTGACAGGAAAGACCCTCAGGACCCTCGGAGTCTGCACACTGAACTGGTTTGATGGCTGTGGTGGAACATTTACGCAATTCTAGGTTTTAAGGATAAATACCAAATTCTGGATGGTGGAATCACTATTGTTTCAGCAGGGAAAGTGTTAGAGGGCAGGAAATGCAGTGACCTTCGTTCTTCAATGGCGGTAGATGTTTCCCGTCGCTCAGGGCTGGAGGAAGTCGAGAGGAAGACTAGAGAAGCGGGATGTTGGACTTTGTCTGTCAGTTGCCCGATGAGTCTTGGTTTTGTCACACTGGTGTGATTGTTAGTTTAACCGTGTGGGTAGTTAAGTCCATCGGTTATCCACAAGCTCGTGAAAAACAGCAGAGGGCCAGAATCCCTGCCGGAGAAAGTTCTAGATGTATGAAAGCTTTGTTTTTCCTTCTCCTTTAGGCCTGTTTTTATGCGAACAATCTGTTTTTTTTTTTAAGCTGTTTTGGGCGTCCACATGTTCATACAGCGTGACGGTGAGCAGTGGTGAATTAACGCTGCAAACATGCATTCTTTAGTGATTAAATACTTTTAAAGTACCTAAAGAATGTATGCTAATTTAAGCATGCAGTTATGTGTTAAGATAAATGGTTAGATGGACAGTTGGTCTAACAGACAGATGGAGGGATGGATGGATTGATGGATAGATGGACCGTTAGTCAAACAGACAGATGGATAGATAGATTGATGGATGGATGGATGGATGGATGGACCGTTAGTCAAACAGACGGATTGATGAATGGATTGATGGATGGATGGATGGACAGTTAGTCCAACAAACTGACAGATTGATGGATGGACAGTTAGTCAAACAAACAGATGGATGGATGGACAGTTAGTCAAACAGACAGATGGATGGATGGATGGACAGTTAGTCAAACAGACAGATGGATGGATGAATGAATGGACAGTTCGTCCAACAGACTGACTGATGGATGGATGCACAATTAGTCAATCAGACAGATGGATGGATGGACAGTTAGTCAAACAGACAGATGGATGGATAGATGGATGAATGGACAGTTAGTCAAAAGACAGATGGATAAATTAATGAGTGGATGGAAGGATGGGCAGAGGAACAGACACACAGATAGATGAATATTTATCTATGAGTTTTGTTTTTAATGGAATGCGGCTTTTCGGTTGTGTGTGTGCTGTAACTCTCTTGTCATCAGGCAGGCGTGGGCCTTGGTCTCCGTGATTGGTGGAGGGAACGAGTCATGTGCCGAAGACGTGCGGGAACACGAGAACCACGACACTGGCGGTCAGGCGCTGGCTCGCCGCGACTTCATCACCGTCCACGGCGTCCACTTCACCGTCACGGCGTACAGCGAGTGGAGAAATGGTACTTTTGAGATCTTTACAGAAGAACACGTGTGATTTGGTTTCCACTCAAAGGTTATCCAGCGTCAGGCTTTCAAGTGGATGCTGCGGATAAAGTCATCTTGAATCTGCTGGATGATGTCAGCAGCTGGAAGCCTGGGGACCAGATCGTGGTGTCCAGCACCGATTACTCCATGCACCAGGCTGAAGAGTTCGTCCTCCTGCCCTGTCCACACTGCACCCGGAAGCAAGTCCAGATTCAAGGTTAGAGGGTTGTGTTTGAGCGGGAAGACCTAGTCTGTCTGAGTTTGGGACAGGAAATTGAGGATTGTTTAACACAATGTCATATATGGACAAGGTTTTGGGCCACTGGATGACTGTTGCTGCCAGGATTAAATCTAGTTGTCATTGTCTATATTAAAAGTTCCTTAGATAAAACTTAAAAAAAAATTCCTCTATTACTAAATTACTAAAAATAAAATTTAGTAATTTATTTTTTCACAAGGTTGTCACATGTTCTGTTTTTAAGATTTATGACAAAAACATTTGTTTTTTTGTCATCATATTTTTTTTTATTTCTTACATTTTGGACCACTCCAACTTGCTAAAAAGTTGCAGATTTATTCACAACATCTTAATACCTACGGATAATTGGGATATTATAAATTAGTTAATTAAAAAAAAAATGTAAGAGATTCATAATCATTAAAAATAACTCGTAGGTTCACAGCAACAAAAAAAAATCATGGTAAAAGCTGTGCTTATATTTTACCGTTTGTGATATAACGCAGAGGTTTTAATAAGACTTTAACTGAGCTTTCCAGCTAACTACTTTTTGGGCCAATTTCTATAAAATACAAAACAGAAGTCTGTCCTTTTCTCCATGTATATATGTCATGTGTAGACCCAAAAGAGTTTGAAAATGCTTTCAGTGTGAGCCATTTATTACAGTTTAAATGTCACCGCAAGCATTGTGTCCTGTGGGCAAAGCTGTTGCCAGCCTTTATTCTTCCGGAAGGACACCGGGTGCGTGTAAAGGGCAGCGAGAACGTACGCACCAACGCTTTTCCTTCCGGAATCCATCTGTGTTTCCATTTGCGGTGAATCAAATTGGTTAACATTTATGCAGAAAAGTGGGTTTTAGGGATGGATTGACGGATTGACAGACTGACAGGGAGAGAGAAAGATGGATGGATAGATGGATGGATGTATAGATAGATAGATAAATATTGACGCATGGACAGGCATACAGAAAGGGAGAGAGAAAGATAGATGGATGGATGTGTAGACAAATAGACAGACGGATGGATGGACAGACAGATAGACTGATTGATAGATTGATTGTTGGATATATATACCGTATATATATTTTTTTTATATATATATATATGTATATATATATATACATACGTATATATATATATATATATATATATATATATATATATTTATTATTATACTTTTTTATTTAGTTTAGTTTATTTAGGTTGGCTCATTGTTCACTAGTTAGTACTCTTGTAAGTCTACTACAAACTAGTGCACAATGAAGTTTATTTACAAGTGAGATTATGAAATTGTGTTGCTAAAGGGTTTTATTTACATGGTTTCCTCAGGAAAGCCTCAGTTCAGCCACGTGGGAGAGATCTTGGACGGCGTGGACATGCGTGCAGAGGTGGCTCTCCTCTCCAGGAATATCCTCATTCGTGGAGAAATGGAAAACTCCTGCTACGGAAACAACTGGTGCCAGTATTTCAGCCACGACACTTTCGGGGGACACATCAAGGTCTGTTCAAGGGTCCGTGTGTGTGTTTGTTTAACCCTAAGCTGTCTGATGCTGTCATGTGGAGACGCTCCAGACTGCTGAAGTGCAGAACAAATGCCAATGTTAGCATTTAGAAGCAGGGTTTATTTGTTGACAGCACAAGTTTGTGAATCCACTCGTTTTTTTAACTAGTTAGTGTGTGTCTAATGTAAACGACCCCGTTGCGGTGCCGCTTCAGTGGTTTCTGAAAGTGGTCTTCAGTGGTCTTTTTTTTTTAAGTGCAGCAAGGAAGGGGAATATGGTAATGATCTTGGAAAATTGGCCGAATCAATATTGTATTTTTTGTCATACCTCCAGGGTCAACATTATATTCAGTTCTACTGGTTGAGGTTTCGAACCTACAACTTTTTGGTCCCAAGTTCAACTCTCTAAGATTAATAAATGGAACATTATTATTGGATGTCAATATTATTTAGATTCCAGTCTGACCTCTTATCATTGATAAGTTCTGGTCATGGCTAAAGATGTGGTAGATTAAAATGATATTATCTTACTTTGAAGCTTTTATCAGAGGCAATTAGAACAAGACGTTTTCTTTATTCCTGTTTTCTTAACCGGCTGAGAAATTGGACAGCTTATGTTATTTATGAATAATGCTTTTAAAAGTTAAAAACTTTAAAATGTTAAAGTTTAAAAGTTACTTTTTTTCTAAACGAAAGCATGGATTCTTTTTTTGAAAGAAAAAAAAATACCGTAATCCACACAACCGATCTCATTAATTAATTTTTTTTATTTTATTTCAGACTCACAAATGGTCCATAACAAGACTAACATACATAAAGAAAAAAGAGAATACACAGAAAATAGTCAGGCAGTATGCAAGTATTGGCAGTATTATTAAAAGCCTAACCCTAATTTAAACAAGCAAAGCTTACTAGTGTAATTCCGTTTTCTGATATTTATTTTAAGTTATAGCAGTACAATTTACATTTAAAAAAATAGTTAATTATTACAATGATTTTATTATGTATATTTTATGAGTTGTTGTCATCAGTGTAGGGAGGGCCATAAATTGCCCGCGGGCCGGCGGTTTGAGACCCTTGTGCTAGAGTCTGTATTTTTTTTTGCATGCATTAATTTCTCTGCATGCATCAATGCATTTTCATTAAAAGATCAGTCTTTTCACCTTGTGATCAGATTTCTGGAAACTTCTCGTCGCTGCACCTGTCTCACGTAGAGCTGAAACACATGGGTCAGCAGAAGGAGAAGGACCGGTATCCGCTGAACTTTCACCTGTGTGGGGACGTGGATCAGCGCGGGGGCTACACCCACCCCACCTACGTGGACTCCGTCTCCATCCATCACTCATTTTCCAGATGCGTCACGCTGCGTGCTACCAACGGCCTGCTGGTGAGAAGGAGAAGTGTGTGCACACACAGAGCCAAAACTAATCTTTAAACTACATTCTAAAAACGCATTTTGTGTAGAATTATAGAATTATAGTAGACATTGTAGAAATTTCTAGAATTTTAGAAATTTTGCACTAATTTTGGACAGATTTGCTCCATTATACTAATTGTTCATATTAATGGCTCTCATCCTTTTTAAGCCATTCCTGACATTTTGCCATATTTAGCAAAAGATTGTGACATAGAGAAGCCGTTTAACATCCTTCATAAACACAGAATCAGATAATTATATTTAATAAAAGCTTCCTATATTTTGCACAAACCATTTTGAAGTTAAATTTACTGTCCTTTTGTTCTTTGAGCTGTATTATTATTATTTTTTAATTTATTGTAGTAATTAGTTTTTCATGGGTCATAGGTCCAAAAACACAATGAAAAAAAACAAAAAAACACGTTTTTACACATTCAAATGTATAATAATTGAATCATAAAAGTTTATACACGTCTATAAAGAAATATATAAAATAGACACGTTTACGTAAGCTGTTGCATTAATATGCTAATTGTGTTGCAGGTCAGGGACACTGTCGGATACGACACGCTGGGACATTGTTTTTTCCTCGAGGACGGAATTGAACAAAGGAACGTGTTTTTCCACAACCTCGGCTTGCTGACCAGACCTGGAACCATCCTGCCGACGGAGCGCAACGACACCATGTGCACAGAGATGACAGGAAAAGCGTTCAAAGGCTACGTTCCATCGCCAGCAAATGAGTGCAAGTGAGGATCTGAAACCATAGAACCAATATGGCCTGCTGACCTTGACAGCGCGTCCCGCTGTGTTGTTTACCCAAATGACGACAATGACGACAGGATTCTCGTTTCCTGAGTCTCTGATAGTCTTTTATTCTCACATGCGGACTATAACACACCCTTCCTCCATGCCAGAGGATAAGTGGTGGTCTTTTCAGAGGAATGAAGTGTATGTGAGTGAACAGAGTGTGGACATTTAGGGATCAAAGGAAATGATGATAGTAAAGCATAGTTTGTTTTTAAAAAATAAAATGCCATTTTATTTTTTTATAATTCGCAATAGTACAACCAGAAGTTTAATATCGAAGACCCGAGTGTGTTTCTGTGGTTCTGAATCACTCATTTTCATGAACATCTCTTGTGTTTATTTCAGGGCCGTGTCCACATTTTGGATTGCACATCCCAATAACCATTTGATCAGCAATGCAGCTGCAGGTTCGCAGGTCAGGACCAGACTATTATCGAATTCTCATGAAAACTCATGAAAACACATTCACATGCCCATCATTGCAAAAAACTGGATATGTTATATAAAGCAAATTATGGTTAATCGAGAAACACCAGGTTTTAATCACTTTGGTGCTAGTAACTGGCTGAAATGCCCTTGTTTGCCAGAATAACATGATTTTGAAAAAAAAAAGAATATTCCAGTAAATGACTTTTTCCTTTCTCCAGACCCAGATATTTTTCTCGTTTTCTTTAGGTTTATTTTTCTTTCTATTATTTGGTTCCAATAAGTGCCTGATCTGATTAACCAGTGTACAGATTAACTTGAAATTGACATGATGTGATACATGTATAAGGACAATCATCAGTTCACTCTGTTATTTTTGAATGTTCAATGATTTGTTCAATCCATCAAGATTCAATACAGCTTAAATTTAGCTTTCGCTTCTTAAGTATTACTCGTTTTTGTTCCAGGATGCAGGGATTTGGTACATCTTTCACAATTCTTCTACTGCTGACGCTCAAGGACGCGTTTCAGAGACCAAAGCTGAGCTCACTCCTCTCGGCGTGTTTTATAATAACCGCGTTCATTCCAATTTCAAGGTACCCGAAGGCTTCACCTTTAGAAAAATTCACTATTGACTTAGACTAAAGTGGCAATTTTCCATTATTTTTATGATGACGTGTTTATATTTATTCGTAATCACGTACTTAAATTCATAATTTGACAATAACTTACAGCATTTAAAAAAATAATTTACAGCTTTTTTATTACGCACCTTTATTGTATGTCTATTGTATTTTATATGTTTTTGTTACATCTTTTTTGCATCGTATTGTATTTTATAGCTTTATTTGATTAAGCTGGTAGATTGTTAAAATAATTTATCTGCATGTCATACCGTATATGTACATGACAACTAAAATTGGACTTGATTTGATTTTGATTTTAACTTTTTTATTGTGGCCTTATGTACAGTATAACAGCGTATATTGTTGTTTTTTTCTGAAATTCTTTTTTCTGTGCTTCTTGTGTCCAGGCTGGACTATTTATTGATAGGAAGCTGAAGAGCACCAGTGCTACTGCGGCTGACCCGCGTGAATACCTCTGCTTGGACAACAGTGCCAGGTGAGAAAGTAATGCACCATGCTGTAAAGACAAAGAACAGGACACACTTCCTGACCTTCTGTCACTTCTTCTTCAGATTCAGGCCCCACAAGAACTCCGACCCCAGCAGACCTCGGCAGGCCGCGGTCATCCACACCTTGATTTCTTTCAAGAACAATGATATGGGAGCGTGGATTCGTGGGGGTGACATCATTGTCCAGAACTCGGGGTAGGGGTCACGACCTCGTCATTTAGTTCCATCTTAAAGTTAGAACAATGTCAGTAATTCTTCTGTTTTCTGATAGATTTGCAGACAACGGAGTCGGACTGTCATTTGCAAGGTATGATAGGCTCTGTTTTGTTAGTTACTGAAGGCATAAATGAATGAATGAATGAATAAAAATGCCTTTATTTGTCCTACAGTGGGGAAATTGCGCGTCAGACAGCAGACAGAATATATAGAGGAATATATAGGGGAATGCATATATGTAAGCACGTCTATATTAAAAAAAAAAATAATAAGTAAATAAAATGCTAAATAAGGCACTCAAGACTCTGTTTTGTTAGTTACTGAAGGCATAAATGAATGAATGAATGAATGAATAAAAATGCCTTTATTTGTCCTACAGTGGGGAAATTGCGTGTCAGACAGCAGACAGAATATATAGAGGAATATATAGGGGAATGCGTATATGTAAGCACGTCTATATTAAAAAAATAAATAATAAGTAAATAAAATGCTAAATAAGGCCCTCAAGTTAATAAAATTTCTGAAAATTATGAGATGCGTGAAGCAAAACAAAACGTTAGATAGGAAACTTCATAAAACACTTTACACTTTACTTTACAAAAACTCTCCAACATAAAAGCAAGAATATTAATCTTGAATATTAAATTAATTTAGTTTAGTCATGGTTTAAATCATGTTAATTAGATTTGCCATAAGTCACTCTTATTTTATGGGTTAAGTATTACACTGTTAGTTGCTGTAATGATCTAACAAATAATTTTTTTAGCTTAAAGTACCACAGAAAATAAGTCACTAACACGATCGAAACCTCACCCACAGGATTATAAATGAAGTTAATTAAAAATAATTTTAAGTTCACATTATTGTCCAAAAATGCCGTACATTAACACTGATGTCTAGCTGGAGGAATACTCGTTTTGGAGTCTGTCACTATGATCTGGACAAGGAATTCCAGTTTAGATGGTAACTATGTGAAAGCCTCTGAAGCTTCTTGTTTGGAGCAGTTACATTGTTGTTGTTTTACACGAAGCGTTCAGTGAATCAGCTACAGTGTTTCTTTTTCCTCCTCCCTGCAGTGATGGCAGCTACCCCAAGGACGAGGGCTCGAGTCAGGAAGTCTCCCAGTCTCTGTTTGTTGGCGAGAGCAAAAATCGAGGCAGCAACGGCGGACAAAACAAATATTGGGGCATCGGAGGAGTGGATGGAAAAATGAGGACTCTACCAAGAAACAAGTAAGAAAAGGAAAAGACACGTACAGTTAGAAAGTATGTAGTTTACTACTGTACCTGTTACTTTTCAGTGAAATGTGCAGTTTAGGCAACAACTTTTCTTTACCTTTGCAACAAAAGTCTCTTTTCTCTCTAGGACTTTTCCGATTCGAGGCTTTCAGATAAACGACGGTCCAATCAGGGTGATGAACAGCACGTTTCAGGCCTTCAGTCCCACACCGGAGCGCTTCACCACAGCTGTTGGCTTCAGCCTGAAAAACATCTGGCAGCTGACACCCAGAAATAACTTGTCGTCTCTCACCTTTCAGCCCAGTGTAAGAGCACACACACACACACACACACACACACACACACACACACACACACATTTCACCTTCTTGCTCACCCAAACACTCATTAGAGAATTGATGGGTTAATGCAATAGGTAAAGTTTATGTGATTTGTCATAATTGAGATGATTTTAGGTTACACCATACAGTTCCAGTTATGAATATTACATGATGTTAATGGGATAAGCACTGTACAAACAATAATGTGGACCTCTCATAAAGTACATGATATTCAAGTTTTTAATATGAATCAATATTATTTTCTTTGGTGTGTTGTTTATAATAACATAATAAAGATGATAAAATTATTAGTGTAGTATTAATTAGAAATAGTGTATAAGCTATGCATATATACACGCATAGCTTCAATTACACATATACGCATATACGTACCGGTATAATAAATTTACATACCGATATGTATGAATTGAGAAATTAGAGCATTTTATTATTCATTAGTGTTATTATTATTATTATTATTATTATTATTATTATTATTATTATTATTATTATTATTATTATTATTATTATTATTATATATTATTATTTCTTTGGTATTTTAATTATCATTAATGTAGTGATAAAATATATAATATATAAAAATATATTATAAATATTGCAAAATATTTAAATAAAAAAACTAGTAGTATTTAACGTGTCCAGTTATAGCTTGCCTACATCATGACATCATGAAACGTCGTTTAACTATTTGGTCTGATTGGCTGATGGTTAAAGGCGTGAAACCCACATGCTTGCAGCTGCATTCACTGTAAGAGAAAGTTTGTAAGCTTGTAACTCAAGTAGATACAGACATTTCTTTCTCAAATCCCACAGCTTTAACCTTCCCTGGACTCCGTCTAGCTTGTTAAAGTGCTTATTAACCTTAAGTGTCACTAATTCCAGTGCCTAGTGTTTGTCTCTCAGTGTGTGACTTTAGTCTGCGGATTTCGCAGATCTTGTGGTTTGTCCATCTGCTTCGGTTTGTGTAATCCTGTATACATTGGCAGTGGGCAGTTTTGTCTTGTTAAAACCAGCCGCGCTAATGTCATTGACGGCTGAATTACTCTTGTTTCTGTCAGGTTAAATATTGTCACAAATTCTACAATTCAGGCTCAGAAATGAATTCACACTTTTTTTAATCATCCAGGTCACCCTAAGAGCTTTTTTTGGCCGACCAGGCGAGTGGTTCGAGCAGAACGATCTGGACGGAGATAAAAATTCAATTTTTCACGACCTGGATGGTTCGGTCAGTGGCTACACAGATGCATATGTGGCCAGGGCCGACAACTTCCTGATCCGTCATCCTCAGTGTGTGGATAATCCTGGGTGGAATGGCGTTGTGTGCAGTGGCAAATATTCTCAGGTAAATAACATCTCTTTTGTTCGTCGATCATTTTCTTTTATCGTATGTGTACTACTAGTAATGGTTAAAATGAATGTCTAGATTTTTTTCTTGTACCATCTATCTACTACTAAAAAAATATCAGAAAGAAACCAGTTGCACAATGATTTTGTGCAAATGCACCGCTTTGTGCACTAAACTGTTCTGTTAATGGACTGTATTGACTGTACAGTATATTGCCCATCATTAACATGTGCTTAGTCTGATAGATGGATAGATACAATATATAGATACAATAAAAAGTATAAAAGAAAAATAATTGAACATATTGTTTCATATGGAACTTTTGAACTTTTTGAAGTGTCATGCCTGGTTAATATATCTGACAGCAGACCGAAGAAAAGATCTATAATCTTATAGATCAGTGTATAGATAATCTTATAGATGTTTTCTTCTTCATATAGGTGTATATACAGACTCAAGGCGCCTCTAATCTAAGTCTGGCCATCAGCCGAGACGAGTACCCGGATAAACCCATGGTTCTGAGAGGCATCAGGAGCCAAACTGCTCCATCTCAGCAGTACCAGCCGGTTCTGATGGTCGGGAAAAGCTACACACTGCACTGGAATGGACCTGCACCCAGAGAAACTGTCCTCTCTCTTATAAATTTTGAGCAGTACGTGAGTTAGAACTCTTCAATGTGTCTGATACTATCCAGTATGTGTAATTTTGGTCTTTATGTTATTTGTGTAGAGGTGACTGGGCTCTGCTAGGACTTTGCTACCCCAATGATACGGTCTTCCAGATCACGTCTGACATCTACAACAAGCAAAACAACAGCTTCGAAGCCATTGAAGACTATGGCCCTGTGTCGTCCATGTCAGACCTGGAGAAACGGAAGCTGGAGAGAAAATACTATTTCGACAAATCTGTTAGGTAGGAATCTAAGCTATTATTAAATGAAGTGATATCTGATGATAAATCAGTCTCAAATATCAAAGCCAAACTAGTTGGCCATCCATAAAGTGCATTTGATGAAACCTTTGTTTAATAAAAAATGATACTTGAATTTTTCCACTTGAATGCCTTTTGAATCTTAAAAATTTTACAAATTCATCCGGAGATTTTTCACTTTTTACACTTTTGTGATCAAAATCAATACCACAAAACCAATGCCTTGCTCGTGTTGAATCAGATTAGTGGCAAAAAAAATCAAACGTACATTTCTACTGAACCAACAAAAGTGCTTCACGTTTTTGTTTGGCTTTTTTTTTTGCTTTCAATTTTAACATTTTTTGGCACTAGTTTCACGTGGGGGGCCGGCCCTTACTCTGATTGGCTGGTGATAATCGGATTGGCCGGTGAGAAATGTGAAATAGGAAGCGAAAGCAAAAACTTTCAAACAAAAATGCGATTGAAAATGTGTGTTTTTTAAAATTTGAGCACTAATCTGATTCCCTAATAATATCATGTTGATTTAGTATTCAATAATTTTTTTTTCTCAGCAGCCATATAATTCAACCCTGACTAATTTTATTACTAATAAAATCAGTGTAAATAATCCGCCGTGATCACAGAGAGACAATATTTGCTTTTCACCCCCTATTTCCACCTCTTCCTCCTTCAGGTTGCTGTGGCTGTTTGCCCGAGCCCGGCACAGACGTGAAGGCCACAGCTACTGCTCTGTCTCGGGCTGCGAGAGGGTTAAAATCATCGCTACCGTACGTGCCAATCTAAAGTCACAGACCTGCAACTGCACCGCCAATGCCTATCCCAAATACACCAAGAGTGCCAGCGCCACCGTGGCCATGCCAAAGCCCAACACAGAGCCCTGCAGAACCTGCGGCTCGTCACAGGTGAGCACACATTCTCCACATTAGCGTCTCTGTAGAGTTTTAGTGGCAGGTAAACTGACCGCAGGGTTTCATAACCGCTGGTTTATTTCTCTCTGTTTATAGCTTGCCTTCTCCAGTGACCCCTGGAACCGCTACCTCCAGGCCCGGATCAAGTCTCTCAGTGTAGGTGAAGAGCAGAGTAATGACACGCAAGCCTACGTCACTGTGAGTAAGACTTCTCGAAAAACATGCATTTCTGTTGTTTGTACTGTGTAATATTAATGAATGTGTAAAAGTGTATGTATTGTGTGTATTGCATAGTGTATTTACACACTAATGCACACACTTATTGCGGCATTAAATGATTATTCCAAAAAAGTCTTGATTTGTATTGTTTTTAAAAAACATACACTCTACAGTACACACTTTTTTTTTATGAGCATTTTTGGTTGGTATTGCATTATAATGATAAACTTTTCATGGGAGTTGAACCTAAAACCTTACAAACGTTGCACTCTTCTCATTAAATTAAAGCTGTATTCTGTGCTCATATTAAGTCGTCTTATTATGTTTAAGGTGAATAAAGAGCAGTATAATCTCGAAAAGTCCGGATTTCTCGTGGTCACTGTGGACGCATGTTCCGGCCGAGTCACAAAGACCTCATTCTTTCCCTCCATGAACGCCAAAATGGAAGAGTATTTCAAAAGTGGAATCATGGCGAGGTGAGCAAAGATGATGATTGCCGACTAACTTCAAAATAGTTTGCGAATTGTGTTCATGATGTGGTGGGTGAAAAACAAAACACGAGATCAATTCCAGAGGTCACAGTCTGCCAATCAGTGTCCGGGGGTGGGGCTACTTGAACAGGATGTGATGTGACATCAATTGAAGCCTGAATTTTGGATTGTTACCTTTCCCGTTACCTTTCCGTAAAATGCTTCTCATTTACATTTTTTTTGTGCTAGCAATCCTCACTTTTTTGTTTCAAACCTGTTTTTCGCTTACGTTTTTTTTCTTTCATCAATAATTTGATATTTTTGTAAGGCGCCTATCAAAATCTCTGCATATACTGTACACAGTTTCACAATACAGTATTTTGATGTGTAGAACCAAAACTGTTTACGATTCTTCTGAAATAGGCTGCCACCAATAATTTAGCAATACTGTGCAAAAATAACACTTTATTCACAGTTTATTGAGTACATATTATAAAAGCAGTGAATGACACGATGTACTTTACTTTACTATACTTTACAGTCATTTGGCAGATGCTTTTATCCAAAACGACTTACAAAAAAGAAGAGCAAGTGAAGCAAGTAGATGTCTACACAGGCTATATAAAGAAACTTACTAGACAAAACAGCATGACAGTCAGTGAACACAAGACAAAGTGTTTTTTTTATCAGTGTTAAGGTGCTGGTGAAAGAGCTCAGTTTTTAGTGCTTTTAGTACACTTTAGTACACTCTAGTTTTCAGTACACTGTTTTTAGTGTACATTCGCCACACTTGTGTCACACTTCCTGGTCAACACTGCTGCCAATCACATTCCCACCAGCCAATCAGAGCAAGCCCCCCACATGAAGCTTGTGCCAGAAGCCCAAACGAAAAATACGTAAATGAAACAAACGACATGAAAAAGTTTCAAATGGAAACGTGTAGATTGCAAGAGAAAAATAAAAAAACAAACGTAAACGTGAAGCATTTTTGTTCGTTTCATACGTTTGATATTTTTGCCACTATTCGGATTCCACAGTAAACGCAACAGCAAAATCACAAGCCTTTTCCAATGTCAGATTATTTGTCCATAAATCTGCTCGCTTGTGTTTAGATCGGTAGTTCTTCTCGCCACAAGAGGACGGCCGGAGAACATCGCTGCTGTTGCGCAATATATGCTTCGCCTGGGCACGGCTAAGACGCCAGACCTACAGAAGAAAGGTAAAGACGCTTTGTAGGCCAGAAAAATGGTTCCTCTACTGATCCCTGCTTGTTTTTCCAGACAACATTGCATTATTTGGGTTCCTCGGCCAGCGAGGAGCTTCTCCACAGCCATGGGTGGCTCTGATGGCCAGCCAAGGCGACACTGCACTGGGATTACTGGAGCGATTTATTCCACTGTCTCTGGAGGAATACTCCTGTCCACCACAGAGAGAGTCTCCCGCGCGAAGGGATCTGGAATTTCTGACAGAGTGTCTTCAGAAAAAGTGAACAAACAACAGTGTCTGTGACTGACTCAGATTTTATTTATTTCAGTGTTTGTAAATGGATTTAAGGACATGCATAATGGCGGAACGCTTCCAGGTCGTTGTCGTTCGTCCTTCTGTGTTTGATTTTTCTGTCATGTTACAGCACAAAGTGATGCACTTTTAAAAGATTTCAAAGGTAATTTCTAACTGGAAAGCAAATAGAAGATGTAAAGGTAAGAAACACATTTCAAAGGTTCAGTAATACTACTGCAGTCCATTGCCATACTGTACAATACGATTCAAAGGCTTCAAAAATTAGTGTTTTTTTTTTTATATTTTTGAAGCATTGTTTTTATGAAAAGATCTGCTATTTATTCTGTTGGGTTCGACGTTTCATGCTGGGTTTTTTTTTACATTTCTTTTAAGGATTCGTTGCTGCTTTTTTGTACAATAAAAAGTGTTAGACTCTAATTTACAGAAGACCGACTCGTATGGAAGATAGAAATAGTTTGTACAGAATAAACTATGTTAGGCGTTTGTTCTAAGAGTAAAGTTCCGCTCTAAAGGATTTTTGCTTAAGCCTTTCAAAAAAAAAAAACACCAAAGATGTATATGGAGAAAATTAAAAAGGCAAATTTCTTAACACAAATGTTCTGTCGTCATTTCCTCTTCATAAAATGAAACTCGCAAAGATTATTAAAAGATAATAGACACACAGGCTGCCCAACAATCTAGCTCCTGTTATTGCTTCCAACGAAAGAAACAGACAATGGATTAACAGAGTATCAAGAGCAAGCATACATTTATACATGGACATACAGTACAACAAATTTGTATAATTGATAACGTAACACATTTCAAGCATTATTATAATTTAAATTTCAATATATATAAAATTAACAATTAAATAAATAAAACATACTTTAATTAAGTCGCTTGGATATAAAAGCTTCAAATGAATGCAGTTGAAAAAAAAAATCCTTATTATGCTATAACTACCACTTACCACTAGGGGTCAGAATGGTTCAACAGCGCGAGGCATAACAGTTATTCTGTTCTTCGTCAATGATTGTAGTTCACGGGGTCGACTGTCAAAACTCGTGCATGGTAAAATTGACTTTCCTTTCCAAAGTAAATTGATTTTTTTTGTGGTGGGGGTCGTTTTTTTTTTATATTCACCTTACGACGTGGTTCATCCTATACGAATGGAAATGTAGAAAAAAAACAAGTCACGTAGGTCGTCATAATTTAGCGGTGTAATTTACAAATTCAACTTGATACCTAAATTTTCTAATGCCGATATGCTTAACACCAAATTGTAATAATGACTGTCACATTTGCACTATGCTATGCTTTGTTTTTTTTTTTTTTTGTTTTTTTTTAGCTCGCTGTTAGCCTGACGTGAGAAAGACCCAATACAGCGGAGGCGTTCCCGCCAAAAGTTCGTGTAAATGGCTTCAGAAAAACAATTCACTCCTACTCAAATGTCGTCAGCGTGAGTCGTGTTTTACACGGGTTATTCGAGAGATGAGAATGTGGGCTGACTATTTATTTGTTTCTAGTATGATTTGCTGCTCTTTCCCAGAGCTATATCTTGGCAAAGTCATCTCAGGTTTGTTTTCCTAGCCAGTGTTTGCTAATAGTGCTTGTCAACATACTCACATGAGAGCTTTTTGGTCAACTACAACTAGTTAGTATTTATTTAAGTGCAGTGATTTACTAAGTGATGTGAAAAAGGATTCTAAGGTTACATTTGCCAATTTAGGGTTTTTTAAGGTTACATCCACATATTTTACATGCATTTCACGCCACAGTTTTTGGAAGCCGTTTACACTCAAAATATATACAGTTGATTAAATATGAATATATTTTTTGGTGTTTTGGCAGATCACTTTAACCATTATGCAAAAACTAATTTGGGGCTTTATTTAAAATAGTGAATTAGAGTAATTTCTCAGTATGTTTACATTTGCCATCAAGTATACTTATACATGCATCTTACATGTATTCATTTGACTCTTATCCATAGTGGTTGTCATTACCCTATAGTATTTCATTCTCTTTTGTTTTTGTTTGACTATCAAAAACTTCTCACCGTTCCTGGGAATCAAAATCATAACCTTTGGTGTTGCAAACACCCTTAGCAGGGAAACTCGCCAACTCCATCACACGTCGAGGCGCGGCAGACTTGGATGTTCCTGCACAGTTCAGGCATGGCCATGTTAATAATTAAAAGCTTCAGAAAACGACATAGGGGTGTGCTACTATGGCAACATTCTCCCCCCACAGAGCTCCCACTTAGAGGGGCTGTGTAAATGTCGACTGGTTCTAATGTCAATGGGATTTGTCAAGATTGCCAAACTCTCCCTTTCTAGGGGCCATTCCAGCCACTTTTGAGTTAGTGTGCAAGCCTGCACGAATAAGAGATATGTGTTGTGTGCTTTCTGTGATATACTTTTCTAAGTGTATTCTATGTTCTAAAATTCCAGTAAGAAACTGGGGAAGTTATGGTTTCCAACAGCTTACTGTAAAACTATGAGTCCTCCAAATTTTTCTCTACTTTGGAGCAATATATTGTTTTTTTCCTGTTTGTTTGTTTGTTTACGACACAAAACCACAAATTTTACAAGTTTTCCCACAATGCCATGTAAAAATACACCAATTTATAATTAATACAACAAAACTGTATTTTTCTGTAAATTCTATTTATGGATTAATTGATTTTCATCTAGTCCAGGAATCTAGTCTAGTCTAGTGACCAATCTAGTCTAATTAATTTTTACAAATGTCTAGTTGTCATTAAAGATTAAAAACGCTTTTTTTTTTTTTTTTTTTTTTACATTTTACACATTTAGCTGACTTGGGGTGGATTTCTGCATTGAAAAGCACCTTTTCGAATACTGATATTGTAGATAATTATAAATATGAATATTTTACATATATGTAAAATATAAAGGGACTTTGACGGGCCTGAAATTATACAGTCTACTGTACAAAACATGCATTAATGATAAAGCGCATGTTTGAGATGAGCTTTGATGATTCTGGAGTAGCGATGGCTAGTTTCTCAAATCAGTTTGAACGTGCGTTTGCATTCTTTTTGTTTATTAAATTATTCAGGTTCAAAATGTAACCACTGCTAAATCAACCTTGCAAGCATGTGACAAGCAATCTTTTAGCAATATTTAGTATTCATGACCTGTTTTCAGAAAGCTATCAAGCTCTATCAATGTACTGATCAACTGTGCAGCCATGGAATTGAAGCAGTCCAGTGGGCTGAGATTTTTCAGCATGATTTGATTCACTGGTGGTCAGCTTAGAATGGAGGTCTCCAAACATATGGGGCTTCATTCCTCTATCATTACAACCCAGATGTGGTGAAAAATTCAGACGGATATAAACAGCCACCCTCAGAGCTCCGGCTGACTTTCATCTGCTTAAGGAAATGAAACCATCCAATAGGGATCTGTCTGATCTCTCTCTCTCTCTCTCTCTCTCTCTCTCTCTCTCTCTCTCTCTCTCTCTCTC
>MU204367.1:3758123-3816681 GCA_017309775.1 Paedocypris sp. Pulau Singkep
CTCTCTCTCTCTCTCTCTCTCTCTCTCTCTCTCTCTCTCTCTCTCTCTCTCTCTCTCTCTCTCTCTCGCTCGTTCTCTCACTCCCTCTATCTTTGGTTCTCACTGTCACCCCCCACCCCTCTCCTCCGCTCTCATATCCATCACTGATAATTGACTCATCACATCACATTATAGGTCTTGCCCATGGGTGGTTACACTATTTACTCATGATAACCCCTTTTGAAATGGCCCAGCGTTTTTTGTTGAACCCAGTGTGAAGGTTAAAAGCCCAGAAGACTAAACCAAACTCAACATGTTCTTTTACAAAGCGCTTTTTTTTTTCTTTATTTTTGTTCTTTTTTTCTCTCCGTTATTTCAAAAACATTTTTAATTTTTTTGTATGCTTGTAGTCAGATTGTTGGGTCAAGTGGGTTTCACTATTGTGTCCTTGAGCAAGACACTGACCCCCAGATGCTACGGCTTAAGGCTGCCCACTGCTCCAGGTTTATGTGCGTTCACGATTTATTGAGCACAATTTTGTTAAGGTTCCTAGTGACCATTTTAGCAAACTCACTTTCACTTTAAAATGACAGTTCTTCTCAAATTGTTGTATTGCAATGCTATTGCTGGTAGATGGTCCAGTGGTAAGGGACTTGGACTGGTGTCCAAGAGGTTGCCGGTTCGAATCCCCGCTACTACTGGTTCTACAACTAAGTGTTCTTGGGCAAGACACTGAACCCCACATGCCCCCCGGGCGCCCACTGCTCCGAGTACATTCGGATGGGTTAAATGCAGAGACAAATCCCTCCCACTGAGGGATTAATAAAGTTAAATTCTTCTATTAGATTCTATTAGAAAGTAGAACATAGTTTATTAAATTTGTAATTGTGATAATTAAAAAGCAAGCATTGCACCTCCATTAGTATAGCTTGAATATTGTTGCTTTTTAAAAAAGCCAAACTACTGTATGGTAGCATGTTATACTTTTAAAAAAAATGTTTACGGTTTTTAAAACAGTAGCATAAAGCTGTTTAAAACTATTTCAATTCTCAAATTGCAATTGCAGTGTAACATTGCTTCATTGAGAATTAGGCCATTCGTATGAAGACAATGTATTTATAATAAAAATGAAATGCTTTTATCTCAAACGAGCTAATTTTGGCCCGATGTTTTCTCTCCTTTCAGGATGATGGACAGAGGCACATGTGTTTGGCCGATTCGATGTCTCTTACGCACGACAACCAGAGAGACGAGCCAAATCGAACCCTCTCAGTCCCCACTGCAGACAGACCATGACCATGCCCACCATTCGATGGACAGAGAGAAGCCAATGATTGGGATTAGAGAACCGAAAGCTCTTCCACAAAGTGGAAATAAAGCTAATTGCCAGAGGAGGATCGAGAAGATCAGAAACCTCATGCAGGCCGATGAGTCCACCGTCTTCTGCCATTCCTTGCACTCAGCGTTTCAGTCAGCAGGATGCTCGTCATTAATTCATTACGTAGAGCACACTAAATTAGCCCTCGTTAGCCGCCGACTGTTTGCTTTATTTTGTTTGACATCATTAGCCCTTCAATAAGAGAACGTTTATAGCCTCCTCACCTAGCAACCTGCGTCTATGAGGAAGCAGGAATGCTCCGGCTCCCCCAGCCCCCATCAGCCCTCACACACCTCCATCCTCCACGCCTCCCTCGTGTCTTTGGGAGAGTCAAGCGGACGTCTGTGGCCCAGGTGCCTCCCCTGATGACGTGTGTCATGCTTTGGTGACAGGGCAATGACAGGAGAACCCTTCTCTCCTCTCCGCCTATAAGTTCCGACACTTTTCCTCAATGGTCTTTCCAGCTCACTGATCAGCTGGGGACGAACGCTCAATGACTTCTCCTGCACCTTTGAAGTGAGAAAGCGTCGTGGAGCTTGGGACACGAGGACCACGCATGGGAGATCTGCAGGTTTACGCCATGAGCTTATGGGAAATTTATAAGTGTTGAATGAGTCTCAAGGTCAATGTAACCTTCATCCCCGAGAGGCTTGCTCACCAAAAGCCGCCGTGTACTGAAAAACCTACCAGTTTGAGGCCTTTTGGGCTTTCGTGGCCTCCCAAAATCACACGCCGTCTCGTCCGGGTGAAGACCAAGATCTCGTTGAGACGTCGTTGTGGAATCTTCCTTCTCCAAACTGGTAAGACACAGTTTAGTGACTTTATAGCGACGTTTGCACACACAGAAGTTCACGGTCGTGGAGCTTCAGGAGCGTTTTTGCCCTCGCATCCGTGCTGATTAATAAGGAGGCCAGTTGGTCAGGCTGTATGTGTTTGAATAGTGTTGTGGTAAATAAATGATAGCGCTTTCTCCATCGCCATCTGTTGCAGACTGCAGTCAGCTCAACAGGGCTTCTTCTCATATGCTCCCGGAGAAGAAATCACTGCGCACTGGTATTAGGATCATTTCATATAGTCATCACTGCTTCAATCTTCTAAGAATCTTCCTACTTCTATTAAGGTGTTAAACAGCAAAATACTGTTTTATTGCGTTAACCCAAATTGCCGTTTTATTTCAATACTTGTTAACCCGAGTTTTAGCTGTAAAAAGCAGTTTGTGTGAAAGTTATAAAACATTCACTAGCCAATTATAATTTTACAGTAGGATGTTGTAAAGCACAGCTGCCAGTGAATTAACGTTTTTTTTACAGTGTAGCTTAAGTTGCAAGTTATTGTTTTATTTTGTGGCTCGACACGCAGTGATTGTTCAAGAGCCACGCACACACACACACACACACACACACACACACACACACACACAAACACACAAACACAAACACACACACACATAGTTTATTAAGCTGTGTATTTTATCTCCTGAAATTTAACAAAACAAGCTAATTAATTTCCTCATTTATATGCACGAATAAAGCAGACATTTTGCAAAGTGTCTAATCTGACAAAATGTTATTAATATCAGGCTTATGAAAACAAACACACACACATACACACACCTACTGACTTTGGTGTTGTGGGGTTTGAATAATTGATGGCTCCAGTCTGCTAAAAAATGCATCCACAACCTTTTTATCATTCAACAATCAAGAACCAATTAGCGGAGCAACCTGACGTCGTCTTTCATCGTGACTGCAACGGAACCGTGTGAAATAAAGGGTGTAAAAACAAGCACTATTTATGACAGGCAGCTTTACGGAACATGTCTTTGCATACGTTACTGGAATTCCTGCAAAGTGATTTGTGTCTGTGTGTCATCATTTCTCTGTTTGTCTGAGCTTCCGACACGGGACGGATGGGAAACGCGCCGGCGTAGTCAGATGTCATGTCTGCGACGCACAGATGCAAAGATGAGAGAGACGAACATGACAATAACTACAGAATCACATGTGCCGTGTTTACCCAGGTGCACAATACAGCTTGTTTTAATGAAGAACTGCCGTCGAATGCCTTCTGTGATGTCTCTGATTTGATTTATACGTGTATGGAAAGATATATATATATATGCTGTGTGGATGGTTGGCTGGTTGGCTGGTTGGCTGGTTGGTTGGATGGATGGATGTGTAGATAGGTAGACAGACAGACAGATAGATAGATAGATAGATTGTTTGATTGATTCATTGATTCATTGAATGATTGACTGACTGACTTTATTAATCCAACAAGGTGAAACGTGTAAATTTGGTTTATATTATTTTTGTAAAAAGAATGTAAACGGTCGGAGTAGTTTGAAGCGTTGTCGCCTCCCAGCCAGAAGGATCAGATCTTGGCTCGAGTTGGATCTGAAGTCTTCAGGGTCGTGTCTGTGTGGGTTTCCTCCGGGTCTCCGGTTTCCTCCCACAGTCTAAAAACATGCAGGAGACTAAAGCATGCGAAATTTTTTGCTGAATATGATTGTTTCCTGCTCAGTGATTGGTTGGCGACCAATCCAAGGCGTGTCCCACCTTCAGGACCAGAGCTTGGTTCCCTGTGCCTCAGAAATAGAAAAAGATGTTGGGATAAACTCACCCAGATTTGGCTCTCAAGCTTCTCCGCAGCATCACCACCATTTTAGACCTTCCCAGCTCAGATTGCTGGATTATTATTCTGATGGAGGTGGTCTGTGTGCGAGGTTGAGGACATCACCGGTGTGATGCTCCATCATGAAGCTATGGGAGAATAGATCACTCTCACGTTTCTAATAGGGTGCACTATTGTTTTTTCTTCGCTCACACTTTATTTCCGAAAATCAGTTTTTTTTTTAAAATAATAAAATTTTTTAGCTGATGTGATTTAATCAGGAGTTGTTTATGGCTTCCAGTTACGGCAAAGCTCCAGAGTTTTCTGTGTGATTTAATCGTTTCAATTAAACGACACTGGATCCTCCTGACACATAAAAGCAAATGAGATGAATTTTACATTTTCTACTGTATTATAAATACATCTCTCTGTTTATTTGCTCTTCAATCCTTACAGATTTACTCTAAAGAGACTGAGACGGTTTAGATGAAGGCCTGTTATTGCTCGGTGGCTCCGGCAAATTCAATAATGCAGAAATATTGTCGTGTTGAGTTCTCAATGTTCCTTTTTTTATTATTTCTGTGAATGAAAAGCATAAATAGTGAGTGTGAAGAAAGTGATGTGTGTTTGTCATTGAACAGGACTCGGTGATGAGGAAGGTTCAGTCACGGAGAGTTCTGCAGCCTCTCGGCACCGAGATGAAGGTAAATCTTTCAGTCCAAGCATTCTATTATATTAGCATTTTTTGGTATTTTGAACATCTTTCTGTTGTGAACGCCTTTCATTAATAAACAGATTCAAGCAGAAGTACAAGTACAAGGACGCGTTTAGGAAGTATTTTTTTAGTTTTTGTTGCAATTGGTTGTTGTGTCTGTGTCAAGTCCAAATGATTTGTTTGGTTATTTCATTAAGACTGTGTACACACACACACACACACACACACACAAACACATTTCAAGTTCAAATTATTATTATTATTATTATTTTTACTTAAGTCAACATTCAAATGACTTTGCTTAAACTACTCACACACACACACACACACACACACACAGAAATTAAAGTGATTATAATGCATTTTGTATACTTTGAATAGATACACCCTTTATATCTATCAAATCAATCTGTTTTGCTCTCTTTCTTTGTCGTTCTCTCTCTCTTACTTTTACTCTTAACTCTTACTTTTCCTGTCTGATGAACAAACTTTCACACACATATACACATTTGCTTTCTCTCTTTCACAAACACACACACACACACACACACACACACACACACACGCACACACACACACACACACACACACACACACAGACAAATATTTATGTGCATTTTTCCAGAATAATATAGTTGCTTTGGGACAGAAAAAAAAATCAGTTGTTCTTTGTTTTCTGGGATCTAACAAGCAGCTTTTTCTTGCTTTATTAAAATGCCACACGTCCAGTGGTGATGACTCAGTGTGTTGTGGGCTTTACACACCATTACATGCTGAGACTTCTCTTCTAGGCCTTAAAGTCATTTCGCAAAAACTTTTAATTAAACTCACCGGAAAGCCTTAAGAAACCTTTTTTATGAATCTATTGTTATCTCGGGAATCAGTTTTTCTTTGGTTTTAGGCAGCAAACAGAATTGTTATAATTCAAGCGGATTGAATTATTGGTGGAACACATGAGATCTTGTGTTTTTTAGATCAGCAACTAGCATGTCATAATTTTTGGCACTGAAAATGTTTCTTTGTCTGGATTTGCACATATTTTTATCATGACTTTATTGCAGTTTTATACGATCCACGTTTCTAGTGTTTATTTATACTAACGTTCTAATGAACTAAGCTGGATGAGCGTTTTCTTGTGGTAACCATGGTTGCGATGAGTGGGTGGGTCTTATGAAGCATATTTCACAATGTACAGTATTTCAGTAGTGTAAATGAGTTTGTATTTTTAGTCCAGATCAACAACCGCCATGTTTCTAGTTCAAAAAATGTCTTAGTCTTCTATCCACTGTAAAAAAAATTAATACTTGACAAGCTATCTTGAAAATAGACAATAGATTCTTGCTTTTTTCCAATTAACTACAAGATAAATTACCTTGCTTAGAATTAAGAGTGAAAGATTACTTTGCTTGTTTCAATAAAATAGAACTTGAATATTCTCGCTTGGAAAAAAAATGCCAATTTTGATGATATTTTATACTGAATTGAGACATTCATCAAAGAAGACATTATGTTGTAACACAGAACTTCCTGAAACAAGAAATGTGAAGACAAATTTTCTTGTTTTAAGAACACAATTATTGTTCTTAACTATTGTACTGTACTGTACTGTATTTTTGTATTAAAGCGTATTGATGTATTAATGAGAACAAGAACAGACATACAGAAACAAATCTTTTGGTGTAACAAGATTTTTTCATCTTGTTTCAAGCTCTTACCAAGTAATTCGTTCTCACCGCAATGGCCGATAATTTCACGCAAGGTTTTTTCACTAATTTAGTTTTTTTATTCCCGTAATTTTTCATGTGAATATTTTGCAGTCTAATGCAAAATTTAGTTAAATTTAGATTTAGATTTAATTCTCCTGGGAGGAGTTTGCAATTATTAATTGTGCATGTAATACTCATTATTAATTATAATTTATTTAAATTATTTCCATGATACAGCTCTCAATTTTGGGCTTTAATTTAAATGACCCGAGACGATCCTTTTTCTAAGCAAATGGAGCAATCAATTCTATATTTCTTTTTCTACATCCAACAATGGCATTTGTTGCTTCGCACCAGAGACCATGTGGCTCTGCATTCTTGTCTCGATTAAAAAGCAGCAAGGAACCAGGGGGAGAAACGGAGGTGGCACCTGTAGAAGCCTCCGGGAGAACTAATAGCGAGAGCAGGCGACACGTGAGCCGTGAAGTCGAATGTGGAAGCCGATGAGAGGGGGAGATGTGACCAATGGAGGAGGGACGGCGCGAGGAAGGGAGGGAACGATGAGGACGAGAGCTCGATTCCACAGTGACTAGCTTTGCTTTTGCCCGCTCAGTTTAAAGACATCAGAAGAGCGAGAGCCGAGAGGAAGCTCGGAGGCGGGGCTAGATCTTTCTGCTTTTCCTCCTTTGACTGTTTAATCTTCTCCTCATGAGTAACTGAAGCAGCAGGAGCACATGCAACAGGGTGTACAAGTACAAAATTGCCTCCGATCTCCGGGAACGAGATGACCTGAAACTTGTGGAGAGTTTGAGCTTAACCGTAACACCGTCGTGTTTGATTATTTTTTTTTTTTAACCATATGATCAAGTCGGTGAGGAAACCATCTTAAGATATGAGTAAACGAAAGTGGGAGGGGAGGAGAGAAGGCTTCAAGGTGAGCTCCACCAGGGAGGATGCGCAGGGACCCGGACGCCCTTCCACCAGGGGGCGCTTTTCAGAGTCTTGGAAGAGACTGAGCTCGAGACAAGGGTCTACCAAGAGGTCAGGACTGGCCTCACAGCAGGCGGCGGTAAGAAGGAGAACCATCTATGTGCTTTTTTTGTAAGAGGAACTAGATTTCGGGGTCACATGGGGATGCGGGAAAGCTAAAGCTCTCCTTCGTGAATGTCAGTGGAGATTTCTGTCTAGCATCTGCCACTGATGTCCTGGGTGGATCATGCAGGTGTTTTTGCGAAGATGATGATGGCTGTATCTCCGCATGCTTCAGGATGACAAGCTAATGCCATTGAGCTCATGTTCTGCTGTTCACTAGTGTCTTTCTGAGCTGTATTAGCTCAGCCTGGTTTCAAACGCCAACATTATCTTTAGCTGTTAGCCAAAGTTTTGATGTGAGAGATTTTGAGAGATCTCGATTTTTGAGAAGGACATATTTACTTCTATGATTTTGAATGGGACTCGTAGAAGTGAATTCTACTAGTATATATTGCTTTAAAATGTTGTGTAAATTATTTGAAGCTTGTTTGAGGTCATTTTATGTGTCTCAGTGGGATTCTAATACAGTGCGAAGTTATGTTTTCAAACGCCCAGCTCAAGCCAACATTATCTTTTGCTGTCAGACAAAGTTTTATGTGAGAGATTTGGAGAGGATTTTGATTTTTCGAATCTCATCTTTCGCTTTCGGTTGTTGCTAAGCATACGATTGTGCCCTGTAGCACACGCTCAACCATCTGCCAGCAAGCAAAGTCTCCTGCTCGGAGCAGAACTATGTTCTGGACTCTCCGACCACAATTCTGGCTTTTAACTTCATTTTGTTATGACCAATTTAGTTTATTGTGTATATATTGTATAGATTGTTGTCAAAATCAAGCAAACATAAGCAATTTTTGTCACTGAGAGCTGACCAATAATTACGTATCCAGGTTCAGTTGTAAAACAAATGTAAGAATCTGCATATTCTTTTCACAACGTCTGATTATTATGAGTTTCTGATATTAAATGTGCCCTAAAAGCTCTCATAACAAACCTTTTATCAGGGACAATCAACTTCTATAATTAGAATTTCTGATTCTGAGTATCTGATCAGAATTTCTGATTCTCATATTAAATGTGCTTATTCTCATAACAAACATTTTTTGGGGACAAGCTACATCTATAATTTTGAAAGGAACTTATATAAGTGAATTGTACTAGAAAATATTACACCAGGCTCATGTTTTTGGCTCAATTTCATTTTACTTACACTTTTACTATCGCTTTAAAAGGACAGTGGCTGTAGATGTTGTACAGTACAGATGCAGAACTTCTGAAGTCTGAGTGTGAGCGAGTCACACATACAGTTTGACTCCATCAAGAGGCTCATAGATGCGAACGCAGAAAATTATTCGGCGAATTGACTTTTGTGAAAATGGTGGGATATTGATTTTTCGAGCAGATCTGCTCTGTGTTCATGTCAGACCTCCGTTTGTAGACATTACTTTAGGATCAACAGTATTGTCTTGTAGGTGGGTGAGAGATTACTTGTGTTTCTATAGAAACAGCGTTTATATAATGGGACTCCTTTGAATCGCACCTTGGTCAACTATGAAGACACTTGCTAGTGAAGAGCGAGGGTTAAAAAAAGATCATGGAAAACGTTTTAGAAAGGACCAAAATGTGTTTACATCTTAAACAGTTGTTTAAAGGAGTTTTAAAAATCACAAAAAATACAAACTACATACAAACTATAACTACGTATGTGTGTATGTGTGTAACTACACCGAATATATAAACAATGTATGTTTATATATGAGTATATATTCATTGTGCAGTATATATTTTTATTATATATACGGTATATATGTATGTATATATGTATATATATATATATATTATATATAAAATATATTTATAAATATATATATATATAAATTGACTGATATATGTCTATTTTTAGTGTGTAAAGTGGTTTTACATATTATACAAATATTTTTTTTAATTTAAGATCTAATCTCCTGAAAAAATAGCTTTTTATTATTAAATTATAAACATTTTGACTAATCATATACATTTCATAAAATAAAAAATAAAAAACAATTATCAAAATTATGAACTTTATCTTTATGCAAAAATATTTTCACACCAAAATAGTCAAGTTATTAAATAGTCGAGATCAGTTATCGTGTTTTTGTGTAAAAGTCTTTACTATTTCATTAAATGCAATTTTCCAAAGTAGCATGTCCAAAACAGAAATAAAATAAAGTTTAATAAGTACTATGGCTAGACCCTGCAGCGGTCTTCTTCTTAGTACACAAAGTAATAATACTAATAAATACTACGTTTGATTTGATTTATTCTGTTTGTTGAAGTCCAAAGGGAGCCACTGTTCCAACCACACATTGCTTTGTGAGCCCTTGTAAAATCCTGTTTATTTCACATGTCTTATTTATTTTACCCTGTAGTCCCCAGATATGAATCCCATTGTGTTTGACTACAAAGACTTGCTTTACGACTTTCTTGTTGCTCAACTGTTCTAAAATTCATCTTGTGCCCAGCGGGGTTTATGGCGGCCTTAAACTGCATTAGATTGTGCCACTGAAAGAGGAGCGGATCAGAGTTTGGAACGAGCTGTTACGACCTCGGGGGGCTGATTTTGTGCTACCACCACAGGGCTTTAAGCCCGGCGGATGTGACTTACTTGTGTTGTTATAGCAACCGTCGCGCACATCGACACGATAAGAGACGACTTTTCTCTACACTTACCGATGTGTCACGACAGAGCGCGCGGGTTGTTTTTTAATTAGCCTCGTCTAAATGACAGTCGTTTTTCTTCCGTCACCCGAGAAGAAGGTTATAAGGTCACAACCCAAATTCAAATTACTTATAGATTTGAGGTTCATTATTGGATTTTCTTTTGTTTAACCCACCTCACTCAGCTTTGAAATGGCCTTTCCGTCAGCATTAAAAGAAATCGCAGGTGCGAATTGGAAAGGTTCTCCCTTCGCTAAAGCCGGTCGGGCTCGTGAGAGGGAGATTGCGTGACAGCTGAAAAAGCCTAACAGCTTTTCTCTCAGAGGATTAATGAGCGACCATCTCTTCCTGGGTGAATTTCTGATAAAAGCTTCTTTTTTTGACACCCAATCACCACGGGGACCTCGGGAGCCTGTTGCTAGGATAGCCTTCAGCACGTCCTTTTATAAAAATGCATCAGCTGAGAAAATTGGGCGCCATCGCAATTTAGACGTAAACTGCGGCGCACATTTGTTCTAATCTAATCTGACCCCTTTTTGGCACCAATCTCAACCCCCTCAAAAAATAGGCGAGACTAAACATTAGCACATCAGTTAATTGCTAAAATTCAAACTTGCTCTTGTGCTTTTATTGTTTGATTTTTGTAATTGGAATTTGTAGTTGGAAAAGTTATGTATAACTTATTATGTAGTTGGAATGTATTTCAACTACATAAGTAGAAGTGCTAATATTTGGGTTAAAGTTGAGTTTTGACGTTTTTTTCAGGCGACTGTATTTTCAGGTACATTTTTGCTTCTTATATTAAGAACTTGTTTTTTTCATTGGAGATTTTGCTTGTCTTTCTATTCTTTTTTTTGTCACATCCACTTACTGTCACATGAACAGTGATTATACATTTTATGGACCAATATACCAGACACATTTTGAAAAAGTTGTTACATTTCTTTGGCAATTTACAATATGTGGGGCTCACTAAATGTAAAAAAAAAATGTTTTAAAAGAATTTACTTTCACCTCGGTTGCGCAGAGATGGACAAAACTTGACCTTAAACACAAATTACAATTACAAAAAAATTTGCAAGCTTATTGATCCTGCCAATCAGTATCAGGGGGTGGGTTGGTTGTCAACAAATGGGCAGTGACGAGTCTCACAGGATATGTGGAAGAGGAAGAATAATATACGTACAGTATGTGAAAATGTAGAGGAACTTGTGAGTAGGTGCGTGTGTGTGTGTTTGTGTTATGTTAGATCACAAGCAGAGCTGTTAATTTGAATAATTTAGTGATATTGCAGTGTTTGTACTTGGTGTGTTAAGTACGCACCTTCTGGTTTAGTACGCACACACTATGGAAGGTCAATAAGTGGGTGGCTGCTTCACCAATGTGAAAATGATCTTTATTGACAAGGTGTTACGCAGATAGTAAAACCTGTAAATGCGTTAGATGTCAAACTATGGAGAAATGCCGAGCGAGTGACTTCTTCAACCAGCCTTCCCAATTATCATTCCTAATCTAAGACTGGTTGAAGAGTCCAAGGGTTAATGGATCTCTTCATTTCACTGTGGATTGCCCCTTTATGCTGGTCAAAGGGAGTAAAAAAAAGACCATTAAAAACACCATTATATTCATACAGTTCTCCGATGCTTTTATTGCTCTATTCCTATTAGCCACTAATTGCCAGGTTGCCGTGGTAACAAACTTGGCACATGGAACTAATGTAAAATTTATGTCAAGCGAGTGTGGCATTTCCTCTGCTCACTTTCTGTTAGCATAGTTGCATTCAGCTCAGGGATCATGGGTGAAGCGATGAAAATAGATCTCTCCTGTTCGCTCTGCCAAAACGCAAGTGTTTTTCGAATTTGCTTTTGTGGATGCACAGCGCTCCGTGTTGAACTCTAGGTTACGCAAAGGGAAGTTGTGTAACTTTTTCGGAAATTTTTTAAACCCTTTTCACGCTGTTTTAACTACCGTGGTTTTGGGCCATAAAGCACATCGGATTAGTGAGGGCACCAAATAAAATTAGTAAAAAAAACGGAGAAAAATAAATACACCCTTTGGCTTGTGAGTTGCTCATGTGACACATTTTGTCTGGACTTAAAAATGTAAGTCAATTAAAAAAAAATTTTTGGGGGGTTTTAATTATGCTTTATAGTTCAAAAGGAACCGTGATCTTTTTGTAGTATCTGATTCAAGGATTTGTGTGTGTGTTTGTATATAATAACGTAAAAACCCATTCTCCGCCAGAATGTCTATCAGATTTGTGCCTTCTTTTCGCGCTCCAGACTTGTATTTGTTCTTGTAACCCTTCAGAACTGTATCTGTCCTGGCTTGCGCTTCCATCACATGATTATTTATATGCTTTGAAGAGCTTTGAGACGAATTCTAATAACTGCGATAAAACGCATTTGCATATTTGCGAGGAAGTCGTGGACCAGGCGGGCCAATTTTAATAATGGAGGTAAAATGAATGTCATCAAATTTAAATATCAATTGTATTATTTTTTTCCCCTCTTCTGAATTTTGCAATCAGCTCATCTGCTCCGATAAAAGACAGTCTTGTTCTTTCAGAGGGGCCAATTAGGGGTCTTCACCTACACACACACACACATTCTCATCCGTTTTGTCTTAATAGCCAGACAAAATCAAGATTGAAAGCAGAATAGCTCGGTCTTGACGGCGTGCGAGTTAAGATCCAGAATGTTCTTCCTCGTCCTCACTGGAGCCTGTGATAATGTGGTTTATTGACCTCGTGGAAGCGCGAGCAGCAGTTTAAAGTAAAGTTTCGAGCCAATAACTGTCCGCAGATGAATGTGTTCATTCCACATTCAGGTGGATTAGGCTTTAAATGCGCTCACCACTGTGACTTTTCCATGAAATATTTACGCCATCTTCCCAGCTCCGTGCAAACATCTTCTATTTGTCTTGTGCAGTTTCGAATGCCATTGATCTGACATCTAATACGAGATTTTTTTTTTTCAAGTGCATCCCGGGAGGATTAATCGTGCAGTCATGAACTGGCTTAAGAAGATGATTCTTTTCTGATTTTATTAGCACAGTGAAATGATTAAAACTTGTTCTTGTCCAGACTTGTCATCTGCTTCTTTTTTAAGTCGCTCGCTGGTGTGTGAGACTAACGCATCGAGTGCAATTACAAAGATCGTTCCCTTTTTCCAAGACCATTTCAGCAGAGCTCACAAAGCTCCAGCCTTTACCTTTAGCCTTCATTGTTCTTTTAATCTTTTTATTTATCAACCTTCTCCTCTTCTCATGTTGTGCGTTTGAACCCGCTGAATTGCTTCTTTGTTGATCTCGATATTTTTTTTTTTATATTTAGCCGCTTTGATTTCACAACGCGGCATCACCATTTAAAAAAAAACGAGCTTTTAAACCCAGCTTTGACGCGAAACGCAGTGCATTAGGGAAGCGTGTGAGATTTCTCTTCCATTACTGGATGGTCTGGGATTATTTGGCTTGGAATTTTAAAGGATGCGATATGTGAAAAAGTTTTGGTGTGTGTGAAGACAATCATTTGTCCGTTTTTCTGCGATTTGTGAGTTTTTAGATCTTTATGTTTCGGTCTAGGTTGTGAATTAATTGGCTGGTCTAGCGTTGGAGGTCTTGTGTGTGTCAGTGTGTCTTCGGCTCGCTGAGACTTGCTTTCTTCCTCGTTCTGAGAAACAAAATAAGAGAACAAATGAGAGGAAGATTGTGTTCGCCAAAAGACATTGCAACAGGCAATACTGTATTTATATATATATATATATCAAACAAGCGAAGTTATATTGCAAAATATCAGAAATTTCACAACTTAATTGATAAATGTTTGTCTGTGTGTCCTGCTCTGTGATTGGTTGGCCTTCTGGTCTGGAACTGCTTTAACAGAGAGTTTTAAAGTGAGTAACTTTGTCCATGTGGCCACTAGGGGCAGTGTCGTAATTGTGCTTCAGTGAAGTTACACACACAGTGAAGTGACACACACAAACCCGGAGCAGTGGGCAGCGTAAGCCGTGGGCATGTTGTGGTCAGTCTCTTGCCCAAAGAGACACAGTTGTAGAAACTCTTCATCGCTGGACCATCATTGTCACCTGTGACTCATGTGATTGGTTCCAGCTCCCTGTGACCCAGGAATAGAAAAAGCATTTCTGAAACAGGATGGATTCCTAGCTGGAGGGATGGATGCGCTCTGTGATTGCAACGGGCCCTGTAGGTGGACCGCTCCAGATGGGACAGGGGGAGATGAGCCAGTGGAGGTCTTCCTGGGAGAGGGAAGAGACCCAGCAGGAGCATCATCCTCCACAGCCCCACAGAGCCGCTATTATCCTCTCGCCTCCAGGGCCAGGCTCAGCATCACAGGCTTAGAAGAACACAAGAGATCATTTAGCACTATCAGTGGAAACAGACAACGCACACGCATCTCATATTCATCTGCACAATTCCTGTGCATGTCATAGCTGAGAATTACTTCAGTAATGCCTTCACGCCCGCAATCAAAACACACACACGCACACACACGAAAATATTCAATTACGGTAAGCGCACTCGCTCAGATGATTACTTTGATTCACACTCGCATGCATAATTAAAGCCGAACATATGTTTTTAGATTTATCCTATACGGTTTGAAGGTTTACCTTTTGGATAAAACAGGCTTTTAATGAATCCTACTTTCAGAAGCATTTCACAGTGGGCAATGCCATGTCATTTGCTGACTGGCAGGTGGGAATTGGTTTCATATTCACACTCGTCTGTTTGGCAAATCAGATCTGGCAATGGCGGGCAGACGAGAACCGCTTCAACCTGACGTTTTTCTCCACTTTCTGCTGTTTCTTAATTCATCTATCACGTTTTAATTCTTGGAATTACAGCAGCACCAGTGAGTCTGTAGATCCCCGGATCCATTGACCTCACCAATCATTACTTGGGATTGACTTATGGAAATGAGCTGCATTCCGCTAGATCCTAGTTAGTATTGATGAATATTGCTTTTTATGAATTTTAAGTTGACGCTCTTCCCACAAGGAGCGGATAGAGCCGCCACATGCTGACATTTTGTGCCTGTAAATGGTCTCGTTTTAGTCACTTACATGTGCGCTACAAAACGAATGCGTTTGAAATGACTTGAAAAGAAGAACTACTCATTTTAAGATAGCAAAGTAAAATAGATTTTTTTTTTCTTTTTGAAGATGTGCAAGCACAAATTGTCCTGAAAAAGCCTTTTTGAAAAGCATTTTACAGGGTGTGAAATGATGGGTTTGAATAATGTGTGTTAATCTAAAGCATCTTTTGTACATAAATTTGGTTAATTAGACATTAATCTTGTGTTTAATCATAGGAAACCATGCAGGTCCGAAATACCTGTAATGTTTTTTATGTTTTTGATCATTTTAGATCACAGTGCCTGCTAAATGCGGAAGTGCCTTTACATTCTCTGCTTTTATTCCTGCAGACAAGAAGAATAGCTTTTTCAATGCCCAGTCTTGATTAAAAAGAAATTGAAAAAATCATTTTACATTTATTCACAAACTGAAGGCCTTTCTTCATTGTCATTCCTTCCTGAAATTGTAATTACTCCTTATACTTGTAATTTAAGTTTTTCTAGAAGGAAGCGTCAGTTATAATGAATGACATTCATTGACATTTTATTTCATTTAGAGTCATTTACAAAAGGAAACAGTAAAGGCTTTAGCACAAAATACATTTGACGACAATTGTGGTAGATGCGTCATTTGTTCTGAGATCCTAATGTCAAAATTTATATTTTGTAAAAGTACTGTATATCAATTAATTAAACAGACAAAGAGAAAGAAAAAAGCCTATTAACTCTGTTTTAAAAAAGCCTATTACCTATTACAAGTTTCACAGGTTCTTCAAAAATGAATTTAGATGTTTGAGGTAAAGCAATCTGAACTTTAAAGTCTGGGGTGAAGTAAAATATAGAGGTAATATTCTAAAATATTGTAATTAAAAAAAATCACAAGAATTCTAGTATTTAATATTTCCTTATTAGTGGAAAAATTGTTAATAAAATTAAAGAGAGAAGCAAATTTAAATACTTTCTATTGGTGTTTTAGTGGTTTGATTGATAAAGAAGCAGATGAGTTCAGAATAATTCCCCTGTTTATAGAAGTCTTATTACAGAAATAATGAACTTCCCAGAGGAGTTAAGAAGTGCACGGATTTGCTTTGTTTGATGGCCATCTAGTGTTTGAAAGGATGTACAGCACAGAGAATTCAGTCTGGGAATTTAGAACCAGATTGTGGGGTAAAAATGAGCCAATCAGTGGAGACTTGTGGTCTTATCAAGGAAAGAGTGGTGATGAGACACTCTTTATGATGGTTTATGATGATGCACGTCTTCCATCACAATAAACCCCAAATTTTCGTCCAACCCATCTTCGTTCATCACAATCAGCGTGGAAAAATGATGCTTTTGTAGTGTATGTGATGCAGCATTGTTGTGTGAAAAGTGGAAGTTTTTGGACGAGTTGGACAATTTTTTAAAAACAAAGAACGCCTCGAGTAGCCGGGCCAGTGTTTTACAGGAAACTGGATTTGTGTCCAGTCTTCTCCGGCTGAAATTGTTCTACTACTATCTTGGTCTCCAGCTAACACGGCTCATCCCAAAGCCATTACAGAGACTGTTTTAAGCCGTCATACCTTCTGAGTAATGATCCGGGGTTTCCTCGCCTTTATCTTTCAGTAGTTTCTCTGCAGACGCATCCCCTCCTGAAGCCTCGCTCCATCGATCCATCTGTAGGAAATCTTTATCAACCTTTGTTGCTCTTATTGCATTTGGGTTTCAGCAGTTATCATCCTTTTTTCTTTTTTTTTGAGAAGGTTTCAGGTTTTTTTTCATAGTTTGGTTTACTATGAAGATTGCAAGGCAAGTTTAGCTCCATCACTGTGATTGTTGTTGGATAAATTGCCATTTAGATTATACACAGTCCCTCTATATATAACAATTTGGATATTACCGTTATGTTATTAGCATTTAAACTAGCAGAAAACAAAATCACAAACGCTTTTTGTTGTAAAAATGACTTATAATTGCTATTTTCTCACTTGTTTTTGAATTACTCTATTTTACATCAAATTGTTTGTTAAACATTTTTTTTCTTCCCTTATCTTACATTTGGAACACAGCTCATACCCTCATTGCATTCATATTTTTCAATATACAAGATTACTAATAAATCATAAATACAGTATATCACGATTTCAACATTTTGCTGCGCTTGTTACATTTCAAGCCACAGTGATTATTTATTTCCTGGCCAACTTTGTCATATTTTTTTGTTAATTCTTTTAATTATGAATCAGAATATCAGGAAAAAAATGCAATAGCTTTGACGATCGTACGTTTTCTATTCAAAGCAGCAATTAACACGGGTTTACAACGTCTGGAACATGACAGGGAGAGATCAATACATGCGAACCCGAGTGTGTTCTAGCCTTCTTTAAATCCACATGCAGGTCCACACATAACCGGGTCGTGAAACGCATCACCACTGCTGTTGAACGGCTTTTCCGCATCGCCCTGGTGTGTGCAGGAAGAAGTGACGTGTAAACTTCAGTGTGCAATTGCTTTTGCGTAGGTCAAGAAGTAATTAGGTTCAGCTCTCGATGGCTTGTTTGTGTGTGCGCATGCATAATAACCAGGCGGCCATGATTGTGTCGTGCAGGCAGAGGTTAAACTAAACGTGCCTGATTGAAGTGCTCGACTTCTAACCTAAGTCACACTTGATCCTCATCCGTCTGATTGAAATGATTAGCGATGTGTTGGAGCTTGACCGGTTGCGTCCACGTGTTGATGAAACACGATTGTCAGAGTTCAACATCCACGGCTGTGTTTTTAATCACGCGTAGGTTTTAAGTGCGCTACTTCAATGTCATCACTTTTTGTCATTATGAAATTGTATATTTGTCTTTTCGCATATGATAATTGTGACTTTATTGCTCCTGTGGTGTCCTGCTCTGTGATTGGCTGGGCAATCCCATAGTTGCTGGGGTTGGCTGCAGCTCCACATGATCTGGAAATGAAATTGAGGTAAAAAATTATTGATAGAAATATTGAAGGGATGGATGGATGGAAGGAAAGAATGGTGGATGGATAGATATATGAGTGGATAAAAATTGATAGATGAATATATGGATGGAAGGATGAAAAGATGGATATAAGGATTGATTGATGTATGTATGTATGGATGGATGGATGGATATATGGATAGATATACACTGTATGGATGGATGAATAATTCCACAGTGGGAAGATTTCAACAAAAATGAAAGCTCAAGAACCAATTTCGGGGTTCAAGTCTTGCATTATTAATTTGTAAGATTGAAAATAAAATGTTATATTCTTTATGTCAAATTTATTGATTGTGACTCGTACCAAGTAAAATACTTAATTTATGTTATGCTGTGAAAGTTGATAATTTGACGGGCTATAAATTGATCAGTGCCCTATTTTTCGGACTATAAGGCGCACTTCTTGAAAACATGGTCATTTCTGCTACTGGTAATTAATAGTTTTACAATACTTATCACACAATTTCAGTTTATTATTCGCACTGGATTCTTAAAATGTGTGGTTTTAAAAAAAAATTTTGCATGAAAATTGAAAACAATTCGATTTGCAGTAAAACGGCATGTGCTCTGTTCAAGAATTCCCATTAACCTGCATGGTTGGATTGGCCCAAAAATGCCACGAAATATGACAAATTCTTGTCATGTGGAAAAACACAAATGTATGCTCTGTCACCTCGCTGTCACTGTGTTAAACCCACTCGCCAGTTCCCGCTTGCTCCTGTTGTCAGATCTGATTGGAGGACAGTCTTGTTCCACATACATGCACATTAAAACCATTCCCACTTCATCGGCGGCCAGGGAGGCTCTTCCACTGTAGAGTTGTGTAGTCTTGTCACCATCTCAAGGATTCTCACATCCCAGTCGAGAGAAGAAGAAGCAGGAGGGGCTTCCCACACGGAGCGGTACTTAGTATTCCATCCAGGTTTCGGTGACATCGCTCACATCTGCATGGCCAGGTGATGCCGGAGGAGAGTGGGAATTGATTGTTGAATTTTGTGATTGCAATCTACTCCTTGGGGAAGCCGATCTTGTGATGGCCAACTCTGCATGAGCTCTTAAATCATCTCCCGTCTATTTTTCCTCTGCCTCTCTTCTACTGCACCATTTATGTGGTTAACACTTTTCCTCAGAGATTCTCTCCCCCTGAAATGGTGTGAGACAATGGCTGACTACATAACTGATACTGTAATTTTAAACTGAAATTGAGTTCAGTGTAGTGCATTGACGAGCTGAGCAATTTTGCCCCCCTCCCTTCTCTCTCTCACCACCTCTTTTCTTCCTCCCCCTCTCTCTAACCCTCCTCTTCTTCTCTCTTAATCTCCCTTTCTTTCTCTCCTCCTCATACTCTCCGTGTCTCTCTCTTTCTGCTCCATTATCCTGGCAATGGTCAATGCGTCATGTTTGTAGAGGATGGAGTGGGCACGGTTGTAGGAGGAGGGGGATTTCGAGAAGAAGAGAGGAACGAACAGAAGGAAAGTGTCCGAGATGGTGCAAAGGATTTTTTTTTTTTTGGGATGGCAAGACCGGTCACACTGTGCCGACCCGAAGACAAAAAAAACGCAACAGATCTCTGTCAGTGGTCCACTTCCCATCACCCTGATTGCTCATCACTCACTAAAAGTGGGGTTTTATTTTATCCCGTTTTCTGTTCTTTTCCCTCCACTCGTCAGCCCACCCCCTCTCCCTCTCCCACCGCCCTCCCTCTCTGGGTTCTTCAAGACTGTGCCGCTCTGCCGCTCTACATCACATCTACAGTTTTCCCACTCTCCCCTGCACTCCGCTCGGCTTCTCTTCTCCTCGCTCCTCTCCACGCACTCAGACCGCATGCTCCCCGTCATCTCTGGCACTACTGGGTCTGTGTGGCTTTTTCTGCCCGTGGAGGTGGACCCGGACACCCTGTATGGTCTGAAGGTGTTTACCCCATCTGTTGGATCTGTGGGGAGGGGAGGGAGGGCAGGGAGGGGGTGCAGGTGAAGGGCTTTGTGGGGGAGAGACAGGTTGCGCGGCTTTGCGGCAGGGCTGAGGAGGGTCATGCTTCATGAGTTAAGTGGATTTTGGACGGAAACCCCTCGCACATCGCCGTCCCAATGTGGGGCCCTTTTCCGGATGGCGGGAACATCCGGCCGGGAGCGATGAACCAGCTGGATGCTCCTCGGCCACTCAACTGGACCATACGGAAACTGTGCCATGCAGCCTTTCTACCATCCGTGCGCCTGCTCAAGGTACCCGTGGGATGGGCAGATGGGGGGGAATGTGGTCTTAACTGTAATTCGTGTTTATATGTGCCTTTAAGGAAAGGATGATGTGAAGAGTAGATGCTATGACACACTTTTAGACACCAAACCTGGCTTTTGCTTCCCAACTGGGGACCTTTTTGACTTTAAATGAGTATTGAGACCTTCACGGCATTTTATTTCAGCGTGTGTGCAATGGAAGCTTGTTTGCGGGACTGAAATGGCTAACTACTCTGTCGTTGATGGCAGGTGCTCATCTGGAAGTATATTGTCAGTCTGGAGTGTTGAACGCTGGCCGCTAAATTAAAAAGTGCATTACACGGCGTGCAATAAGTGCTGTCTGCCTCTCTTGAGGCATGTTTTATTGCTAGGCTACAAATCACTTTCAGGCTCTTACATCACCGGTGTGGCGTTCACACAAATAAGAAACCCATAAATTGTGTGTGATAAAGATTATCAGCTCCTTGGTTGGGATTTTTTTCCGCACCGAGGACAGAAATAATGGCAGGTTTCGAGGTTTATTGGACACTTGAGGTCAAGGCAGTTGCTTGTCACGATTGAAATGGAAAGTTGGTCATCTGCAATCATAGATGAATGCCTTTTCCAAGGAATTTGTCCAAGGCAATCTTTTATTGTGACTTGTCAGACACTCAAGTGAACAACCTCCACGGGTCATTCTTTATTTTCTTGGGTTACTGAGCACTATAACGGAGCGATGGGATGTGATGTGTCGCCAATTCTTTGCCCTGCTGTGAAACGCTGCCGATCCTATTCATAGCCGCACATGCAGATTTGTACCAAGCTCGGGAATTCCAGTTGTGAGAGAATAAAGCATTCTTGTGATTTGCATAACGCATTCCATTGCTGGCTTTCATAACGATTATGCGCAGGAATTTAGATTGATCACCATATATGACCAATACGTTGACCTTTGAGGTGACCTTTTTTGATTATGTTAGATCAGGGGCAGGTTTGTTTTAAGATGCAGATGTCCAGGCATGGAATGGAGGGGGGTGCAAGGTGTCTCCGCATGAGATTATTGCACCAGCTTGTAAACAGTTGTGTTTGTCCTGCCATGCTGTGTAGTTTCCCCAAGCAAGAGGTGGTGGAGGTGTATTTCATCAATTGTGGACGTAATCCTGGCTTTGTGAGTACATGTGTTTGTATGGCCCAAGATCTGGCAGGGTACCGAGATGCTGCCAGAATAGCAAAACCAAACCTCTTGGTTTAATAAAAACCCCCCAAGAAAAAGACAACAAGTCGCCGCTCAAGTCTGTCTTCACCCTAGAGCTAATGTAATTTGCTGATGGCTTGGTGGGTCGTCGGGACACTCTGGTAATGAATCAGATGCTTTGACAAGACGAGCCAGTTGTCATTCACATGCCTTTGTTTGTATTCATGAGTTTCTGTAACAGTGGGTTCGGAAAAGACTAATCGTCCCCTCGCACACCAGAATCATTTAAAGTGATTGTTCGTCCAGAAATTACGTTTTTCCACCGTTGTTTACTCACCATTGTGAGGTCCCGAACATTAGCATGCGGCTATTTTTTAATGCAGAACAATCTATCTATCTATCTATCTATCTATCTATCTATCTATCTATCTATCTATCTATCTATCTATCTATCTATCTATCTATCTATCTATCTATCTATCGATCTATCTATCTATCGAACTATTCATTCATCTATTGATCTATTCTTCCATCCTTCCATCTATTCTTCCATCCATCCATTCATCCATCCATCTTTACGTCCATTCTTCCTTCTATCCATCCATCCATCCATCCATATTTCTATCTATCTATCTATCTATCTATCTATCTATCTATCTATCTATCTATCTATCTATCTATCTATCTATCTATCTATCTATTCATCCATCCATCCCCCTTTCTCTATCTATATATCTATTTATCTTTATATTCATCCATCCATCCATCTATCCATCAATCCATCAAATCTTGATGGATTGATCCAAATCAAACCCTACTTTGACAATTGTGATGGACCAAACTGAAAAATGTCTTTCAAAAATAATTGAAATGTATTTTTACAGTAAAACAGAGTTTATGGTATTACCATCCTTGTGCTGGTTTCATTTACTATGCAAAATGGGAAGACTTGATTATTGTGCTGTAAATAGGACAAATCAGTACTATGGTATAAATAAATTAAAAAAAAACTGTAAGGAATCATAATTTTACAGTACGATGTTGGAAACCACAGCTTCCTGTAGATTACCGTTTTATCGCATGGACGTTTGTTTTGCAGTGTGTTGTGTGAGGTGTATATTCAATCTTGGTTAAGTGTTGACAGGAGAAATGCTTCTACTGTTTGAGAAATGCAATTCATATGCGTATATCAGCTTATCATTAATTGATCATGCACGTTTCTTTTGCCAAGTGTGAAATACATACATAAATCAATAAGCACTTACTATAAATAGGAAACTGCTAGTAACAGACACTTATACGATTGTTCACTGGCACAAAGGCTTGAGCTTTGTTGCAGTTTTCATGATTCATCGAGCTGTTGATTGAAAGGTTTGTACAGTAAAACAAGGTCAAGCTGCTTTCAACTGCTCAGTGAGTTATGAACAATTGTCCTTTATAGAATTTTCCGGTTAGAAAAGCAGAAATGCAGTAGGATCGTAAACATGTTTTGTCCAGTATGAATCTATATACAGCACAAATCTGTTTTGCAATTTATTATTAACAGATCTTACTTACATGTTGTGGTTTTGTGCAGAAAGTGACTCATTGTCACGCCATTGTCTACTTAAAGAACTGAATGTCCATGTCATTTTGTTCATTTTACATTTTTTTAGTATTTGATATGTTAGTCTAATTAGTTATTACCATGTTATTACTATCAGTTATTACTGGTGTATGTATTGTATATACATATATATTTCACAATATTTTGGATAAAAAAGTCATTCAAATTGCTTGTATTTGCCCTTGTTTTGAGCATATTCTCAGACACATGTGTTCCTTTCTCTTGTTTGTCTTTGGCTTTTTCAAAAGACATATTTACTTGGATCCATTCACTGTGTGGGAAAGGCAATGACATAGTGATGAACATGACTGATTTTAAATTCCTACCGTACATTGAAATCAAATTCTGGCTCTTTTGAGTACAAGCACATATCTACAAGAACATTCTCTGAAAGATTAGACCACACAAACTCATATTTCATGTCTTGATACCACACAAGCCGCACTTAGAGATTCATGTTCTTCCTATGCTTGCTTGGGTTTCCTCCAAGTCTCTGGTTATCATTACCAAAATTGTGTCAACGGATTTGATGCCTGTAAAATTGTCCATAGTGTCCATGTGTCCTTCTCTGTGATTGGTTGGCCACCGATCTAGAAAGTGTGCCAGAGTTGTGATTGGCTCCCGCTTCTGTGACCCAGAAAGGAAAAAGTGGCTCTGAAAATAGATGGATCAACCATTTGAATGCACTTTCTAGTGAATTTATACAGTTATGTGTGTAAAAACCTGAACAAACCTGTGGATCCTGGAATGTTGGGTAAGCCTGGCAGATCAAACGCAGCTCACTTTGCTAATAAAACAGCGCTTTAAGTAAAGTATGTTATGCTAAGATCCAGGGCATCACTGATGCATTTACTATCAATTATTCACATGTTCCCTAAAAAGCTCCAGTAGAACTTTCACGCTGATATTTAAACCATCTAGTGCAGTTCACAGTGATTGCACGCGAAGGTGGGCAGCTCCGGATTAAATGTATCATTATTCAGTTGATTCACAATGGTGGCAGTGTGGTAAATTTCCCATGAAGGTGCTGGAGTGAATTGTTGCCGGCTGGTCTTTTAGCGCAGCCTTTGATCACAAAGACCTTGGACAACAAAAGCCTGACCTTCCTTTGATAATTCATGCACAGCTTTTAAAGGGAAGTTTGTCGGACAAAATCTGTGCATATGAAGTCACATTTGCATCACTTTCATGGGTCAAATCTGTTTCAGATCAATTCATACAAATTGCACTTGCTGTGAGGCAACAGCGCTGCCCACTGCTCCATCGTGCCACCTAAAGCACTGTCAGAAGTGGGATTTGAACCAACGCTTCCATCTTGAGTCTGAAGCCTTAGACCACTCGGCCATTCTGACCAGGATCAGTTTAGTTATTAAAACAATTAGTGCATATTTAATTAGTTCTTCATTGTTTTAATTGCGACCATAATCAAAATTAATTCCATTGTAAATGTAACGGTGAATTGTGAATAAAAGTATTGTGATGTACACATGTATTTCAATATGGTTGCTTTACGGATAAAACAATCCAAATAAATAAACAACCAATTTGACTTGGTTTATATTAGTATTTTTAATTGTTTTTATTATTCACTATTATTACTTATGTAATCATAATAATTTTCACAATAATTATTATCTGTCAGTTTTATTTTAGTTAAATATTAGCCACAATTTAATTTTAGAATGGAACCAATTATTATTATTGTAAATCAACAAAATCAATTAATTTTTTAATTAGGTGAATGAAGAAGTTGAATTAAAGTGAATAATGGTTTGATGTTCGTTTAGCACAATTAAACATTTTTGAGCCTTGTAAAACCTATTATTATTATTTTTATGTCTGTCTTTCTGAAGTCATAACTGTTGATTCCTGATCAATAGTTGATTTCAATCAAACCCATTTTACCACTTTTACTGTTTTGTAATCTTTATCATCATCAATTTTGGTCGGAAGTGAGAATCATTTCAGCTCAATTTCTAGTCGGAGGAGAAAAACACATTGCGTCATCTTGCAGCTTCGGTGCTCTGCTGTCATTTCCATAAAAATAAAACATTCCCGGTGTCAGTGATGAGGTGGAAGGGGACGTCCCTCCTCCTTTCGGAATAGTGGATTTGGTCGAGCTGGAAACGGACGACCCTTTGAAGTTTGCGTGAATAATAAGATTCCGTTTTCCAAATTGTGGAGTAAAAGACGAGTCAAAACTCTTCAACCATCTAGAATGTCTTCTTCTGTTATTACCATTTGTCATTGGATGACTTTGGATGCTCTCTTCCTTTCTTCTTTAAGTCGTCCTAATAGGGACGAGAGCTTTCAGTGAGTGCCTTAACTGAACGATTTGTGCGGCCAGAATAAATTGAATGTGTGAACACCGAAAATGAGAGTGGGAACTAAGAGTTATTTCTATATAAGTGTGTGTCTGCGTGAGCGTGTGTGTTCATGTGTCTGTGACATAACACTGTCCCCACATTCCAGATTTAATGGATATTGGACCTGTGCTCTAGTTTCTTTCTCGTTTCTTAAAGGAAGCTATTTCTGTCGCCTCATCCCCGAGTCCCACATCCACTCCCAGATCTAAACCCTTCAGCACAGCTGTTCCCAGATCACCAGCCCGTCCTCTCTCATTCACCCGCTCTAACTCTCATTCTGCCATGTCTGTCGTTTATTCATTCATTCCCCTCACATGTGAAGGTGAATAGCGTACCTGAGCCACACATCTGTGTTGTCGCGGTTGTGGACCATGGTCCCAGATCCCCATGACCCAGAAGTGGAAAAAGTGGGAAGATGGGTGGATACGTTTTTATATATAAATAATTCCATTGCTTCTTTAAATGTCATCAAGTAGAAGTTGACTGGTTGTGAATAGTCAAATGGTTAGATTGTTGGCCATCGAAGGGTTAAAGGTTTGAATCCCAGATTTGTAGAAACCACAGAAGTGCTTTTTGCACAAAACGCTACAACAAAATTCTTCACCTTAAAACCATTGTTTAATTTTATACTTCCTGTCTAAGAAATGCTTCTACAGAATATCACAGATTATTGTCGGAACTCCAGTTAAAACCGAATTTGCTATATTGAAAACATTACGAGAAGATAAATACTACACTTTTTTATATTTAAATATTAAACTACTCATCACACTTTTTTTAAACATGCAATGAAATTACAGTAAAATGCACTTTTTTTTTTTTCAAATTATCACCATGAATTGTCATATTTGGTTTGATTAGCTTTCACCTTTAGTGAAATTTAGCAAGGAAATTTAACTTCCAAAGTCCATGTAGTAAATCAGAGGTAGACTGTAAATATGTTACTTTAATAGATTTTAGGTGTAGAATTAATATAATGTATAATTTACCTGCAATGTTTTTAAATGCAAAGTGAATGTATGTACTAATGAGCAACGTTTTGTTCTTAAGATATGCATATGTATAGATATGTATAGAAGAGAAGCGGTTTTATATACATTAATTTATTATTTCCCCCTGAAATTTGGCCAATTCGTATCAGCTTCTTTTCAAACATCAAACAAACTTGCCGCAGGCCTGTAAAAATCTTCATGCATTATTCATCAGCAACGCATAACGGGCAGTCCCCGCTTATCACAGGAACTGTTGCGTTTAGCTAAGATATCAGCAGACGCGCGCGTTCGGTGAAAAAGCTGGTGTTGCACATTAGTAAAGAGAGAGTGTGCGCAGGGAATCCTGGAACAGTCGGGAGTGTGCGGCGTGTGTGAATTGCATCCAGATTTGAGCAAAAGATGTCTTCCCTTTCCCTTCAGTGAGCTAATACATTTACACAGACTGTGGCCCTGAAGAGTTTATTGCAAGTTTAGTGTTGTATAAGATGGGATAAAAGGCCGATAAGTTCTATTATCGCTTTCACAAAAAGGGCAATTTGAGCATGTGAGATTTCACCTTACAAGACTAAAATATCTTTTCATCATTTTTTGTATGGATCAATAATCAAGCATGATCAAGCACCAGATCAAGGTTCAAAGTGTAAAAGCTTTTGAAGTTATGTTGCATTTGCTAGATCAATTTAAGAGGTCAAATGCACAGACACATTTCTTAATAAAGTTTCTCAAATTACAAAGAATAACATTTTAAAGTTCCAAGAGCTTTAAAAGAGGAAACAGAACCTGCCAATCAGCACCAGTAGGTGTGTCAAATACCCTATGTGTTGAGACAGGGACGTCAAAGGTGATACATAAATATTCATAAGCATACTAAATTTGTTCTGATTAATAAAACATCTTTAGGTGTTTATTTACCAAATAAAATATTTACCATTTTTACCTATTGAATTTGTTGTTTATTCTCCTCCACGCCTGACGAGTGTCGTCACCGCCCATTCATTAGCAGCCGACCCGCCCTCTGACACTGATTGGTAGTTTAAATAACCTCTCAAATTGATTTCTCTAAAACTTCTCTCGAATTGACCTCACAAATTCATTTTGAGAATCAACCAAATTTGCATTTGATTTTGTCAATTTGATTTGCAAATTGATTTTTGTCAAGACTATCACTCCATTATTTTAATTCACAACAATGTTTTTTTTATTCATGTTTTGATGAAAGTTTATTTACAATTTGCAGCTACATTCTGCACATTCACCTTGTTTTAACTATTTCGTGCTTTCTGCATTTGACAGTTTTGCAAAATAATGAAAATAAAAATGGCAAAAAATCTAATAGGCCATTTTCATTAGAAAATTTTGTATTGTCCATATCGAATTTACCTCTGTAGAGAATTGAGGTAGCGTATGGTCCTTTTATACTAGCATATATTTGGATTCATATTACATAACAGTACATATTTTAAACACTCTCAAAGCTGTTTTATTGATTTCTGTGTGCAGTAGAACGCCCCAGATGGTTTGTATCTGGTACTGTTAGTACCTTTAATCTCGGTTTAGTTTGGTTACAGGCTGTCTAACCTTTCTGCTCAACCTTTAGCACTGAACACGACTGAGCTGCACAGCTGGAGAAGGTTCTTGCATTTGTTCTGGTGGGTTTCAGTGCCGGTGGTCAGTGTGTGTCTCTGTGGTCACAGCAGTGAGCCTCCAATCTTTGGCAGGATTTCTCTTATGTTAATCCTTCACGCCTTCCATGCTGAAGATTTCTCACCTTGCCAAAATCAAATACAGTGTGGGAGAGAATACTAACAAGTCCCGGGCTTTATTGCGGATTGACATTCCGTGTTTTATTCGCTTATTTTAGAGCAGCATTAAACTAAGGCCCAAAAGCAAAAGGTACAATTTGGCCCGTCAACGAATGATAAAAATGTGAAAAAACCAATCCAAAAAACCATCCAAGCCTGAAGAGACAATCCAAGATGTTCTCTTTTTACCTGTGAGACATTGTTTCACGACGACAACAGTAAACCTAAAACTGTATGTAAAAATTACTTTTAAGAAACCATAAATAATTCTTCAATAACTTCAATCAAGCTGGTTGTTTCTGTGTAAATTGCACTACAGTATGTTAGGATGTACCATATGCAATAGTAAATGTAAATATACAGCTTTATACTAAAAGACTAATGCATATTGAATGATTTGTTTTGTTTTTTTCTTTATATTTACCATTCTTTCTAGTGTATTGCAATATTTACTTTTTAGTAACACTTATGCTCTGAACATGTTTTAAAACAACAACAACAAATAAACACTTTTTAAATGAAATCAATTAGTTTAAACCTTTCCTTTAGAAAGTTGCACAATTAACTTTTTTTTATTGGTGACTGATTTTACACTCATGAATAGTAACTTCTCATTGATATTTTATACAAGGACAAAGTGGGATGTTTGAATTGAATGTTTTGTTTTTTTTATGTGGGCATTTGTACTTTAAAAGTTGCATTTATTTTATGAGCATTTGTATTGTAATAAAACGTAGGTAATTCATTGATTATTTTTGCAAGATCGAACTCCAGTAATTCGAAAAAGTAATCTAGAAAGGTTTTAAAATTGTGTAATCCAAACTATTCCGATTCCATGTACTGACACAAAGACTGTGACTGTAAGAAGTGACTCTGGTCAGGCAAAGACAAAGACCTGTAACTGCAGAGATGGAGTTAATGAGAGAATGAGAGAAAGAAAAGCTCCTCGTTTAATAACTTTCATCCGAGCCAAAGAGAGCGAAAGAGGATGTGTTGGATGTACCCCGGCTTTTACTGAGGTCGTGTCTTATCAGCTTGTCCAGACTCACAGAGTCACATGTCCTGGTGATTCGCTGGATCGTCCGTCTTTCGGGTTGCTGGATGTGTCTGAAACCTCAAATCCCGGATCCTCGGCTGCTGTCCTATAGAAGACATGTGATCTGGAGCGATCGCTCTTGTCCCTGTAGATATTGTGTTTCCCTCTGGTGCTCTCTGACAGCTTTCATGTTCTCCGGCCATTCCAGACCCGAGCAGGCCAGTGTCCATCACCTTGACACATGCAATAGATACAGTGGCAGAACAGGAAAAAAAAATCAATGCCAGCTTCATGCGGTGGGTTGTATTTATCAGTTCTTTGGGTCATCTTGTTGAAATCTCTTTGTGATTGCTTCTTTAAATGGCCTCCTACTATATCCTGTGATACTGTGTGCACCTCTTTCCATGATCTTGTAAAACCTCTTCAAAAATCCTCTGAAACCGTGTGAGCGACCAAGCTCTGCCAGACCCTTGGGCTCTTTTCCACTAATTCCACCAAATTTTAAATAGAACTTAAAAGTGACCTTCAGGGTGGAGGAGTGTGCTACGCTTATGCTTTGCATTATTGTTTTTTTTTTTTAAATTTCCCAAGAATTATAAGCTTCCTAGAATGCTCTGATGTATTTAGAATTATTGTTCTGAATCATGACTGATTTTTCAGTATCTGTCTGTCTTTCTGGACAATCAATCTGTCTTTCTGTTTGTCATTTCAACCAATAAAATTGCATCAACTTCTTTCTTTCTGGCTAGGCAATCGAACTCTCTATTAATTTATTTGACTACTTTTACTCTATTCATCCCCTTCATTTGTCTGGCTGTCCAGCCATCCATCTATTTACCCATTTATTCATTCATCCGTGCATCTGTTCATCCATCCCTCAATTCACCCATCTATCTATTTGTCTGTCCAACCAACAGTGTGTCTGTCTATTTGTCTATCCATTCATTCATTCATTCATTCATTCATTCATATATCCGTGAATCCATTCTTCCCTGCATCCAGCAATTCATCTATCCATCAATTAATCCATTCATCCATCCATCTATCTCTACATCTATCAATCTGTCTGTCCTTTCATTCATTCAGTCTCTCCCCATCTATCTCTCTATTCATTCATGCCTTCATTCATCCATGCATCACTCCATCCATCCACCTACAAAAGGCCATCTATCTATCCATCCATCCGTCCATCCTTCTATTCATCCATACCTTGTTCTGCATGCATCCACCCATCTATCTTTCTCTCTATCTACCTACCCTTCTGCCTCTCTGTACTGATGTGAAACCTTTCTGAAAACCGTTTCTCTTCATTTCTGCTCTCTTCTGTTCAGCCATCTTTGTGTGGATAGACAAGCTGTCAGTCCGGCTGTTGCAGCACCTCTATAACCCTTAGGTGGCATCGCCTCTGTTTAGTAGATCATCTCTTTTTCCTGACAGCTCACAGAAGCTGGAAAATAGTCCATCGTTTTATCTGAACATCGACATATGGCTCACTACTCCATTCTGCTTCATGTTGATACAAGCAGCTACACAGGAACAGGATCAGGTCAGACGTCCTCCTAAAACAGACAGTGCGCCACAAATCAATGTCAAGAACAGATTGTAATATCACAGCTTTTCCAGCAAAAGGTCACATTGTATGGCATGTGCACATTTATCTGCTCTCATTCAGTGATGAATCTGTCTGCCAATCTCCCTGTGCTGAAGCCAATGCATTCATGGGGCCACGTTCAATTAGTCCTGCTGAAGAGTGAGAGACATCTTTTTGTGTGATCAGTTAAACATCTAAGAACAGGGTGGCACGGTGGCATTCCGGGCAGCAATGTCAAGACTTGAGCGAGAAGCACCGATAACAGTTTGTTGGAAAGTGAGTACGAGTACTTGCATTTCAGTACTCGCCGATACCGAATACTTGATTAAAAACATGATTGAAATTTACAGGTAACAGCTTTAGTCATATAAATTAACAAAAAAGCAAGGGGCTAGTTTGGAAGTGAGAATATTTATTTACAATGAAAAGCATGTTGTATGCAGCATAATGCAGAATAAACATAAATTATAAAATCGCCGCTTGTAATTTATCCCGGGAACTTTGGACTTATAACGAGTACGAGTACTTTTTAAAACGTGGTATTGAGGCCGATACTCAATGTTCTAGACTCAAGTGTTTGTAACTGGAGTCTGAAAATTGCCCACAGGTGTGAGTGTGAGCGTGTGTTGCTCTCTGTGATTGGTCGGCCACCTATCTAGGGTGTGTATGTTGCCGTGATTGGCTACATCTCTTTGTGAAATGAATAAAAAACAAAAAAATTGTATACTTATTCTTCAACAAGACTTGGCATTATACCAAGTGATACCAACATTAACAGCAAGGCTTGAATAATGATTTGCTACTGGTTTTTGTTTTACGGACCGATCTTGTTTGTTCATTTTTCGCGATGAAAAACGTTGATTCTGCGTCTAATTTGATTGATGTTCTCTTTAAGTATTTAAGAATTTCATTTCTATACAGTTATTCTTTTTTGAACGGTCACAGGGAGCTGGAGCCAATCCCAGCAACTCTGGGCCTGAAGGCGGGACACACCTTTTGATGGCCAAACAGTCACAGAAACACACATTCACACTCTCACTCATCAAACGGAGACCTGGAGGAAACTTACAAAAGCATGTAGCTGTATTTTTAATGGTTAATCAATGTTTTATTTATAATTGATCCAGATCTTAATACACACTTTAATCGAATTCATTTAGTAGCGCTAAATTTGCCGATGGGGTGATTGGATTTAGATTTTTATTAGCGAGTTGTGGGATTTCTTTTTTGGGTGAGTGTTATTTTAACATTTCAACACTGATGGCACCAACCTCCTCCGGAACCATCTTTCTTTTTTTAGACCTTAACAAGTTTGACACTTCATTAACAGCCATTCAAATGATGGCACGACAGCCCCAATCTGAGCCAATCACTGCAGCCGCTGGCTTGTGACCAGTGCGAAAATCAGGAGCTCCATAAACGGATGAGCTTTTATCTGCTGTACACATTGTTTAATTGTATGTCATGTCTTTTTACCGTATCTGTATTTTATTATGCATAATCGTGCCCAAGCGTGGCAACTTTATGAAATGCAGGCATAGTTCATTGGTTTTCTATGGGTGCCTTGTAGTTCTGTACTTGTGTTTCGGCCTTTTCTTTTAGTTCTTTTAGAATTTAGTTGCTAATGAGCAGATCTGGCTTGGTGAACAATCCGATTCAGTACTTGAGGAACAGTTGAATCATTAGGGAGAAATGGGATTTATTCGATTGTTGTCCAGGATTGTTCGAAGACAGAGCTTTCACAGTCGTTGCACATTCTGACATCAGATGATGAAATAAAGAGTGTAAAAGTCAGCTTTGGCAGGAGCTAAGTTTAAGGAATAGTAGGGCAGTGGCGAAAAGCGCAGATCCTTCATTGAGTGATGAAGTTCAACGGAAATGCTGCAGTGATGAGCCAGCCATTAAAACTTATAAAAGACAGTGGAGAAAAACGAATCCCTATTAGAATATTAAACCTTGACCTGCTGGAATCATCCAATGGAAACCAAAGAGTGAAACATGCGGCGGAACATCCAGACAGATGCAGGGTTGCGGAAATGCATATTTTATCAGGCATTAGTTTTTCAAAATGCATAATATTCACAAATCACCTCTTATCTGTTTAAACATGGCGCTAAAGGTGCTAAAATCACACGCCGTGCTGTATTTTAATCACCATTGACGGTAAACGCGCCACACCACGCTTTCTGAATTATGCGTATTGTTGACGGTTAATGAACAGCTATTGGTTGAAATGAGCGAAGCGGAATCTAATTTGTGAGAAATGGAAATTAAATAGTTTGACAAAGGAAACAAAGGCCACACTTCAGGTCATTTTAAACACGCTTCTGTTGTTTTCGGCGCTCTGCATGTGAATGACTCTAATTCACGGGAAAGGTTATGACGCTGAATGTGTTTAATACACGCGTGTTATGGCTTTGCACAGATAGAGAAAGGAGCAGGATGCAGGGCTGTATTCTGTAGCTCAGCTGTGGGAGGATGTTTGTTTCGCCCCGAGCTGGGATCAGGTGGGGAGTGGAATTGAGAAAATCCAGACTTTTAACCTACAGCTTCTCCTGCAGATTTGATCCATCGCCGTCTAATTATTTGGTTTTACGATTTTGTTATTATTTGTTAACATTTTTACTTTAGCATCTCCTTTTTTTTTTTAGCTCCAGGAGAAATGATGCTAGTGTTTCTTTCTAACTATATGCGAGATGAGGGAGTCAATTAGTAGTAGCATCTTTTCCGCTGGTGGCGAAGATGATCTCTGTTCTGTGTGAAAAAAGTCAGCACATTTTGTTGATTTATTACCATTAAAATGAGGGTTTCTTAGATTCCTGAGGACGACTTTAGAATATGGATGAGGATTTTAAATAGAAACTCAACAGATACAGTTGCTAGAGGAACCGTTTTTTTTTTTTATAATTGTCAATTTATTTTATTGTTTGTAGAGGCAGTTGAAACTAGAAAGGCGGGTTGTTTTAGTAATGTTACAATGTTTCTAGCTCTGTGATTGGTTGGTCACCAAACCAGGTCCCGCCTTCGGGTTTTAAAACAAACTTGCCGCTTTTCTTTGAACGCAACATGGTAAATCTGGTGTAAAGAAATATGAAATGTAAAGAAATGTATTGATAAAAACTTCACATTGTTGTATGGAAGCATCTTTTCTTCATTAGCAAGATTTAAAAAAATTAAAATCTGAAAGTTTGTTTGGATTTTCCTTTTTGTTGTAGCAGCCCACTACAACTATTCACTCTAAATTCACTGACTCTGTGTTCACCTCGAACCAAACACCTGTTCAGTAAAGTTGTGTCGGGTTTGTTGAGTTCATGTTGTTTCAACATTTTTATTATTGTGATTAATGGTGTGTCCCTCCATTTTTCATGTGAACAAACCGAACAGTAATATTAATATATTCAAATAAATATTATTCATAAAAATGTGTCCTATTCTTGTATCATTCGGCAGCTCCTTTGTACAACTACAACTAGAAAGTATTTGTTGACTCAACTTTGACATTTTGTCTGACAAATATGGCTGAAACATTTACAATATCTCATTCTGTGCTACTGGATTTTCATTATTATAAATATTATTAATCATGTGGCGCAAGATTCAAAGTCTCTAGCGTTTGTCTTGAGGGAAATGACTAGGTCTCTAGATCTTGAAATCGTCCTGTAAATCGCTCTGGTTTGGTTGAACTACGAGATGATTCCACAGTGTTGAGACTCATTGAGATGTTTGTGGTTGGCTCCTTTGAGGATTGAGCGTGATTAATATTACGTACATTACGTAGATGAGATTTCATAACTATATCTGAGCTGATCTAGTTGGATTCTCATGTGTTTTGTACAGTATAAAATCAGTTTATTAACCGTATTGACTTGGATCTAGTTGCTCAGCCACACCACATGTTTTACTGACTTTCTGTCCGAAAATTGTCAACGTGGCTTAATATTGTCAATAAATGCGTGGAACTGCACTGTATTGATCTACTTTTCCAAGGGAAGTTCAGTCAGTTCATGAGTTGTCACTTTTATGGACCAAATTCTAAAGATCAGAAATCAAGACGACGTTGCTCATGGTGACCAGATTGTTTCTTTAAGAGTTTTTATTTAAGAATGAAGCTGTTTGTGGAACGTTGCCTGCGAAGATAAACAGGAGAGGGAAGCATTTATCGTATGCTGCCCGACTTTTCTCTCTTTATCTGAACATAAATGAAATACTAATAGGTGTGAATGATCTGAACCAAAGGCGGCGAGTTTTATGAAGCATTGTTATGGAACTAGTGGGACGTAATTCCATTATTGATCGATATGGATCTTGAAAATGAAAGGAAGTGAAACGCTCAGCTTGGGTGAGTCGCCTCATAAACCACCCCATTAACCTCTTTTATTGAAAACATTTCCTGTCTTCGGGAGACAAAGAAAGCCATGCAGAAAGCTAATTTGAGTGTGACCCAACATTGAGCGTATTTCATAGCTTAACCTCCTCAGCTGAACCACCACCTTCTCACAAAGTCAATACGGGTTTGTGCTAAATCGACACGTTGAAGTTAGTTTAGTCACGAAGACATACTTCTCCTTTTCTTTCTCTCTCTGCCTCTGTATGTGGGCTATTCTCTCCCACTCTCCTTATCTATTTTTTCTGTCCCCTGCTCATCCTCTTTCTCTCCTGCTCTCTTTATTTTTTGTCTTTCTTGCTCTCTTGCTCTTTATTTTTATTCATATCTTTCTCTTTTTATCTATGACCTTCTCTCTCTGTACGTTGGCCCTTCTGTCTTTTTTTTCCTGTATATACAATACAAGTAAATCAGATCAGCTGCTTATTTGGACCAAATCCTAAATTCTAACAAATTCTATTACAAAAGCATAGAATTATTTGCGTATTTGGACTATAATTCTTCTTAATAGGAACAGGATTATGAGAGAGAATACACAAAATAAGTCTTGTGTAGTGTTTTGCTCTGTGTAGTGTTCTACTCTGTGTAGTGTTCTACTCTGTTTAGTGTTTTACTCTGTGTAGTGTTTAACTATGTGTAGTGTTTAACTATGTGCAGTGTTTAACTATGTGCAGTGTTTAACTATGTGTAGTGTTATCTGCGCAGTGTTGCACACTACAAAGAGTTGAACTCTGCGCAGATTTGAACACTACAAAGAGTTTAACACGTCTTTCATGTTACTTAATTGAACTAGCCATTATTTTAATAAGGCCAAAATGATCCAGTCCGAATTTTTCCAGATTAACCGGAATTGACTGAATTCTACATTTTTCCTGCTCTTTCTCTCATGTGTCCTTCCTGTTCTCTCTCTCCACTCTCTATTTCTTACATTCTCTCTCCATGAGTTCTTTCCTCCCACACTCCGCCTACCTTCACAAGTAATTAAGTTACTAACTTTGGTCTGGCCGTTTTATAGCGTTTCATCTCATGAATGAACCAACGACCCCACGAGCGGACACCGGCTGTTTCTCGGCTCTTTTAGAATTCTCCCTTTGAAAAAGTGCTGGGAAAAAAGTCGTTTTACTGTTTAAGTTATTGTGGAGGAGGAGATTAATGGTCATGATGACTGTGTTCGCAGTATGGAAGTAAATTATGGTCGTATTCCAATTTCCTGTTAGTTCATTGGTTTATCAAAGCAGACAGTTGATAGTCGGTCTCGAAGAGCAATTTCTGTTCTCTGTTATTATTATTATGCAAAGTGTGCCTTGCTAAATAGGTCCATGCATCTCTGCCACAATTCAGCAGGAATTAGATTTTTATTCATCAACGTGAAATTTATTCCGTAGTGGCGAGCTCTTCTGAACGAACTACTGGGAATTATCACGCATATGATGTGCAGAGACATCCAAGTCTTTGCAATATGGCCAAAATCGATGGCCGGTCCAAAGGGAGAAGACAGAGGGACAGGTGAAGTTGAACCTGCCATGTAGGTCCAGTCGATAACAAGAATGGTGCTTGAGAGTGAGAAAAAGAGGTCTGAGGAGTGTTGTGAGATTCACAAAGGAGCTTTAATATTGATCGCAAAGGCTTTTTTTTTTGAGGCTTTCCTTTTCAAAGGCAGCATGGACAAAACACATGGAAATACAGTACAATACTTTTATAGAAAGAGCTAAGATCTTTGTAAGAACTTTATGCTGTAGAGTTTAGTGTTTTCCTTCTGTACAAATACATTTGTAAATGAATATGTAAAAAATAGACTTCTAAGAATTTTTTTTATGCTAATTCTCTCTTTTTGCCCTCTAGATGTTATTTAATATGTGCTGTTGTTTAATATTTATTATAGAGTATGGGCTAAATTAAATTAGCATCCTAATTCTAAAATACGGCTTTAAGTGAAGTGTTTAGTTTGGCCTAAAGCGGAGCAGTATTTGTTCTCCATTTGAGTTCTCAATATCATTAATAAAAATGCATCAATTGAATAAATAGTAACACTGCATGACTTAAATTAACTATAAAAATCCATTTAAAATTTAGCTGACATCGACTTACAGTAAAATTGACGTCCTGTTCTTCCTGGGAATCAAACCTGTGACATAGGTGTGACCAGTTCCGACGAACCGGTGTGTTGTTTTTGTGCTGTACAGCTGTATTGTTAGCGAAGTGTGCAAAGCATGATGGGACTAGTGGGAAGTGGATTATGGGAAGTGTAGTCCTGAGTTAGCGTTGGAAGCGAATTGAAACTGCTATCTACAATACTTTGTTGTTACAGTATTTTACATTACTTTAATAATACGTAATTGAATATAGATGAAAGAAACTAAAAGAATAGCACTGTACAGCTCGATCCTCTTAAACACATATTGGGCACAAATACTGTAAGTAACGGCTTTTTTTGCAATTTTCCTTGCAGAATTCTGATTTGCAGACAGTCTAAGTCAATGTTTATGTCTGCTTTACTAAGTCTTGACTGCTCGTAAATTTCCTCATCCTGGTAGTCATAAATTATAAGATCATAGTCTTCGATTCTAATCTTGAATGTCATGACATCATACGTCATGCTGCATGCTCAAGCATTATTAGAGCAAATAACGTTGTTTTTCGTGGAATACTTTTGAATAGCTAGTAGATGTTTTTTTCCATCAAAAGTGATCCAAGTAGAGATACTACTTTTTCACCAACTACATGATTTTAAAATGTTGTAAATAGCAGAAACGTGTTTTCACGTCATTTGATTTTGCAGCCGATGTTCAGTGCGCAGAAGTACATAATCATATTAAATAATATATAAGTAAAAAATGTAGATTGAAGTTAATTGAAATGATTCGACAAGTTTGATGGTTCACAATTTGTAGAAGTACAAAAAATTGTACACTGAAAAACCGTTTAATATGCCAGCTAGTTTTCTCATTCTGAGTTTGATCTTCCGAGTTCCCTTCGTTAAAATTCTCATTACTCTCAACTAGACCGTTAAAGTCTTTCCCCATGTTCGTTTTTCTTCTTCCTGCCATCTCTACCTTGTCAGATGAGAGGAGCTGGGTTCAAAGGAAGCAGACTGGGCACTGAGGAAGGACGAGGCAGCTGGCATCCACGTAGTAGGTTGAGAGGGTTCTAGAACAATCCCGTATTTCTCCATCCGTGGCCAGGGAATTCGCTCTTTGCCAGCGCTGCTAATGTTTTTTTTCGACTAAAACTCTTGTGATTGTGTTAGTCCGTGTTCCCTGGTGCTGACACGCGCTTGAAATACACTTGACTGCTACGGCAGGGAAATGGGTTTGGCAACACTACTGTGACATTTTCGTTGAGCGGAGAAGGAAGCCGGGTGATTGTCAGCCCCCTGGATTTGCATATGTATGTGTCTGCAACACCTAGAAAATGGGATGTCCCCATTTCAACCAGAGATGATGATGATGTTCTCGTGCTGTCAGTTGAAATGCGCTTTTCCCACACTTTCCAGAATCTAACTCCACTAGTCCAGTCACATATGTCTGTTCAGTGTTCATGACCATTTGTGTATATGTTTGTAGCAACCAGACAATGGAAGAAGATAAAAACTAGCTTTGTTTTTTTTTTTTTGTAGTGAACTAGCAGCAATGAACATTAATTGAGTTAGACACAGTCCTTGACTGTGATTACACTGGGGTTTGTGGGAAATAAAACCCCTCGTCCAGTGAGAGAGTCAGTGGCTGTGATTTAAATAAATTGAGTATGACAGTTGTTGGATTTTGCAACAGTTTTTCCAATGCTGTGACAATATCTATCTGTCTGTCCGTCTGTCTATCTATCTATCTATCTACAGTAGATCAATCAGTACATCAATTTCTATCTTTCTATCTTGTCTTTGACTGTTTGCAGGTGATTACACTGGGGTTTGTGGGAAATAGAGTTCGTCTGTCCTTCCGTCTGTTTGTCTGTCTAACTTCCTCTACTCATTCTTTTATTCTTCCTTCTTTCCATCTATGCATCTATCTATGAATGAAGTCAAAATACTATTTAATATTTCCAGTTTAAATAATAGGCAACAAGGTTTTACTGATCAGCGTCATGAGTGTTTGCTTTTGTTTGTATTCACATGCATTATTTACCATACAGTAGATTGAAACCCTAAAGGCTCTTATACAGGATAATCGGGACAAGTATAGCTGCGGCATGAATGCATAATACTACAGAGAGAGAGAGAGAGAGAGAGAGAGAGAGAGAGAGTGTGTGTGTGTGTGTGTGTGTGTGTGTGTGTGTGTGTGCCTGGCGGGTGTGTGGGGGGGTGAATGGTTTTTCTCTGCACTAGCAGTTCTGCTCCCCCTCTATTACAGACCCCAAATTGAAACTGCATTCTCACTTTATCCTCCGAATGTGATCAGATGAAAAGTCGGCATGCTGTCGAATGGCGGGAAACATTTCTGTTGTGTCTGTTGGCATTGAGCTTTTCTTCCCCTTTTTATTTTTTAAGAACAAAACATCTAAACACAATTCAACCCACTGCTACGTAATAACCTTCACAAGCGTGACGGTTTAGTCTACACAGAAGACGGAGATTCCAATATCCATGCTAGTGAAGAAAAGAGCTGTTTTAGTTAGAGGAACAAAGTGTGTGAGCTGTTTTTGCCTTTATTACAGTTTAAGTTCTTTAACTGCAGTGAATTTAATCTCCTTCAACATTGGATTAGTTCTCAGGATACAGCATCAGTAATGAGATTAAAGTGAAGGAAGCAAAGTCACTTATACCAGGGATGGAAGGATCCAAATGAAGCGGTAGGAGACTAGAAAAAGGAAATGGATTTGAATTCAGTGGATCGTGAACTAGGGCTGTTTATCTAATCCCAATAGTAAAATCGACTAATTCATGCTCTGAGCTTGTACAGTCTAAATATGTTTTTGTGTAATAATATCTTGAGAAAGAAGACTGAACACGCAGTTTGTTGTGAAATCCATTCATCAAATCATCCTGCATTCAAGTTTCATAGGTGGTATTTAATGGAGCCCGTTCTCATTGGTCTAGAACCGCAGCCAATTAGCTGGACTTTGGCTATGGCTGATTAACGCTATTTCCAGAGATTATTCTGCCTTCAAGGTTAGAAAGGACAACTATAGATTCTCAATATGACAGGGAGGGTGAAGATTCACTAACCATGACATTTACTATATGAATATGAATACTATACTATGAATTTACTATACCAGAAGAGGGAGAGCGGGAAAACGTCCCCCAAGATAAAAGACCAACTATGACAAGCAGCAGATAGGATGGTCATTTGGTCACAAAGTCCTCACTTTCCACCAAGTGCTGGTCATTTCTCACCCTCAAGGTTTTATATTCAATAGCCTGTGCTTTGGTGGATTCACATCCATCCACACAACAAAGAAGGGTGAGGAGATGAGAGAACCGGGGGAAGAAGGTGACTTTGATAGGGAGAAATGTAATTTCAGACCTGTCCGCTCATGATATGAAAATGTGGACCAATATTTGTTCTTCGAAGGATCTCCCGAAAAGGAAAAAAAAAATTTAAAGGGCAAACAAAAATGATGACTCAAAAAAGATGATTTTGGTTCAAACGCACAATAGTAAAACATATTATACATAACTTATTAAATTTGATTTTTTTTTACATATAATAATAACATTTAGATTAATAGAAAAGAGCTTCTATGATGTCTCATTTGCAAAGGTTAATGCTTAAAATGAAACAAATCATTTAACTAAGAAGTTAGAAGCAGGAATGTTTTTTTTGTTTTTGAACTAAACAAATGTATTAAGCAATTTGTTTTGTTGCAAAAGCAGTTGATTTTGGGTAATTCTACAGTTCCAAATTGGATCTTATTACATAAGCCTAATTTCAGTTATGCATTGCTTACATGTTGCCTATTATTGCTTAACCGGATAAAGAATGTAAGAAGGAATGGAAAAACAGAGGCACAAGTTGCCTGTGACTGCCATCTGAAGCCATCCCAGCTCTCGCAGGACTGTTCTAGAATTAGTACTGATGTTCAGTTAAAGTTCAGTTTATCTTCTGATCCTTATTCGGAACTGAAAACCACAACAACTTAAAATTAGACTCTCAACATTCAATTCCCTCAGCTCTTCACCAGGTCTTACTTTCAGGCTAGGTCCTATTTTCCAGAGCGTCCTTAGAATCCCGACTATTGGTCGTAATGTTCTGATAAATGCGTTTAATAGTTTGTAGAAAGAATCTGAAAACCGCGTAAAATTTACATACGACCCCGTCGTGGCGTTTCCTCCTAAACTCACTGATAACCAAGTACCAAACAAACACTCAGATGCCATTATCATCACTCAGCTTCCCTGCTGGGCAGAACATTGTTCTACATTTCGCCCGTGTGAGATGTCATCTCATAGCTTTGGCAGTGTGTCTGCTTCTAAAAGATTAATATTGCATCTTTCTGCCAAGAAGAGGGAACGTTTTCTGACAACCTTCATCTACTATAACGCGTGTCATTCCGCCGCGGCGCTCTGATTATGGCAGTACTGAAAGCATGACCGTCTCTGTCTGGGATAGGCAGGGAGAATTAGGTCCTTATGTGGTCATTCCCGAGAAGCAGAATGGTCATGCCAAAAGTGATTATGAGCTGGTTGAGGTGGCGCATTCTGGGAGCGGAGAGGCCTATGGGAAAGGGCGCGTGTGCTTATACTGCAGGTCTACGGATGGATTGTCCCCGACGTAACTAAAACAAGCTCTGTCTCTCTGCTTTCATTCAATTACTGTGTGTGTGTGTGTGTGTCCGGCCCTGCCACACACACATGCAGCGACTTATTTACCATGCCACAAACTTTACTCACAGTCGGTGTTTTCCTCCTCGTCCTTGACTTTTTTTTTTTTTCCACCAAGAGGCCGTTGGTCATTATTTTATGCCGGCTAATCCTGTTCCGTCTTCGGAGATTTGCACTTCTCTGAAACTGGCAGGATTTTAGACCAGCTTATGCTAGTTGGTTTTTGTTTGATTGAGGATGTTTGGTATTCTCGGGTAATACCGCTCTGCTTTATGAGCCAGAAACCCAATACAGATGAGAATAAACGCTCACAGTGGAGAATAAACGTGCAGAGCTCTAACATCATGCGCACTTCGGTGTAATATTATAAAATATATAATTATGGCGGCATTGAATTATCGTTTATCCAATGCATCAACATTGGGATTTTAAAATTGGGAAAACCTGAATTCTAGAAATGTCACTCTAGGATGTATCATTACACCGCCTAATTTTTTTGGAAATTATATCGTGTGAGCTGTTTTCCAGTAGGGGGAAAAAAATCATTGAAAAGAAAAGAAAGTAAGCGTTTAGGAATCTAGGAACCTTTATTCTCTAAAATGCACCTTGAGAAACGCCTGTTCAAAAAATATTGACTGTTTTAAAGCTTGTTGACTTGGTATATTTTCCTCTGGAAATTATTTACAGGAAGTGATGCAACTCTAAGCAATGTAGTGATTTTTTTTTTAGCCTTTATTTTTTTGAGTGCAATGATTTGTAATGCGTGTTTGACCGAGCAAATCATTTCGAACGATCATGCACTGCCTACAGAAACATACATTGACGCCAGCATATGCGGCAAACACACGTCTCTACGGGACTCGCACTCGTTTTCACGGCAAAGTGAGCAGCTAAGCCGGTGAAAAAGACAGGAGGACAGTAGATGGATGTGTTTTGATTCCTGTCACTGAAGAGAAAGAATGAATGAAAGGTGGATAGACCTCGCTCGGAGTAGATTATAAAGATAAATACTGAGAGCCAAACATAAAATCGGTCCTAGTTTCATTACAGTAAGGTTAGTCAGGTCTTTCCCAGGCTTAGAGGATGTAGTGCAAGCACATTGAGAATTTCTGAAGGTCACACCATAAATGCAAAGTTTCAATTGATAGTGTCGGTGTAGAACAGCGAATGAATTGAAGGGTGTTTGTCTTTGTGTGTGTCCTGCGGGTCAGACTGGGTTTACTCGTGCGCATATAGCTCTGTGATCAAACACGCCGGATCAATGTGCATATATCAACTATAAAGCTTCATTGTTGGGTACATTGATCTTACCTCCGCATGACCTTGCCGTTGCTAAAAGCTTTCTGGTGTAATAGAATAAGAAAATCCGTCACATGCCAAAGCGTCTTCATCCATGAAGACTCCGCAACGCTCCCAAAATGATCATCATCATGTCAGTCACGTCATTCGCTATGTAATATTCTAGCAAAATATCCATTACTAAATTTCTACTACTATTGGATTTTAAAACTCATCCTATCTTAAAGATGGAGCAGTGGGTAGCACAAAAATAAAGTCCATTTGATTCACACAAACAGCGCAAAATATCTCAAATATTTCTTCTAATTCATTGAATTTAGAATCTAATAACCATGTAGGTAAGCACTGTGATAACCAGTTGTTCTAAAATGTTATATTTTTGCCCGTAACCACTGACTAGTGTTAATAATTCACATTGCTAATATCAGAATTGCTGGTTGTTAAACTAATTACGGTATTATGTTGTTTTTTTCTACAATACAACTTTTTTCCAGTGATTTCAAAAGTGAAACGCTTTATCTTAAACAGTTTAGCGTGGTTTAAAAATAGCCGTCATGGGTTCAATTCAAGCATGTTTTTTTGTATTTTATAGAAATTAAAATGTAACAAACAAGTAACATAAATAATGTAACATATAATGTATAATGTAATGCAACCCATGAATTGACGGTTAATAGACACATTGTTTTGTGGCCATTATTTTCCATTGTGAAACTACTAAAAAAGATAAAAACGGAGTACTGTGTATGAATAAAGCAAAGCCTGTGACGTGCGCTGGAGCCAATTATCTTTTTTATTAAGTTGTTCAAAAGCACTTTTCACTTCCAACCGAGGCCTCTGTGGTATTATATATCCTGCCAATATTATATTTCTCAATTCTCCTGTATAAACTTGTCTTCCCGTCTGCAGAGGCTTCAATTGGCTCAACACGAATGAAATGAAGCTCTAATCTGCATTAAATGAACTCGCGGAGAACTATCTTATTAATATCCCACATCTTGGTGGGAACCAGAGCAGGTATTACACACACTACTGACAGTTTTCAGATCTTTTTAACCAGAAAGTATCAAGGAATTATAGTTGTCTGTGATTTTTCAGAATAAGTAATGCCATTCAATCTTAAGGCAGACAAGATAAGCTGTTCCTGAATTGATTCCCTGGATGCATTTTAACTAATGTGGCTTAAACCTCAATATTACTTTGCTTATTTTAGCCGCATTTGTCTATTAATTTTGCTGTTCTGTTACATGAAGACGTCTTTTTGAAGGGTAGATTTCTTAAATAAAACACTCTGTTTGCTTTTATGTTGATATATAACTTAATATATAAATATTTATATTATTACTATTAGATATTAAAGTGAATATATACTTAATATGGTATTTAAAGCATAGTCGGTCTTATATTTATATAATGTACGTGTTAGAAGTTCGTTGTAGTTTTTTGTTTTATGTTTACAACTGATTTGTCTTTGTATGGCATTTAAATAATATATGTATTTTTTGTATTTAGCTTCAATGTGTATCTGTACAGTATTTATAGTAGGATATTTGTTTAATGTTTACATTTTTAGTGGTAATAAGAAAGTAAAATTGTATTATTTTGTTTAGATTTTATGACATTGTGTAATCTGATATTTAAAGTTTTTTGTTACATTTTGCATTTTTAAGTTTATGTTTAAATTTGTAAATTTGTGTGTTCAACAATTAATGAGATAATGAAATTATGCAAACCATTTTACTTCCTAGATTAAAGACATGTTTTAAATACTTTTAATGATTACACCTGTTAAAGTCTCCGAATCCATTCAACATTTTCTTTAACCCCTGATGTATCAATTTACTGTAAATGAGCACATCTCCATTCGTTCCACTTCTTATGCAGTTTTAACCTCGTCGTTTTCTTCCAATGTCGGGTGGAGAGACATGATGGATGGTCTAGAAGATTCCATCTGTCTCTGGCTCCTTTGCTCAGACTGACACCTTTTCACACAGGTGACAGGTGGTGTGTCCGCGCTGTGCTGCGTGTTTATGTCTATGTTATTGCAGTAAATGCGGCGACGTGTTATGTAAGTTCGAGGGAGCTGATATAATTACCATATGTCAAAAAAAAGCTGATTGCCATTGTTAATATTTGCTTGACTGAGCTTTGCTCTGATCCTCCCCCATTTAATATGGTGCGCATTTTGCTGAGGCAGAAAAAGTGTGAGATTCTGACAGGCGCCAGGATGGCGAGGGAGATAATGGTCAGAACTTCTGTCTGTCTAACCACTGAATTCCCTAAACAACCAACAGAAAAGAAAAAAAAACTGCAGTTTGCTGCTCCGAAGCAAAGAAAAGGAACGTGGAGGTTTTCACGTTTCCACTTTAGGTGGACTTGTTATTGTAGGGAAATCCAATTGGGTTAGTGGAACTGGATTTGAGGGTTGTGGCTTTTTTTTTTTCAAGCCGTGAGACTCTCAGATGGGATTTATCCTGAAATCCCTACACAATTGAGTTTAGTTAACAGGGTCACAAGCTCATGGCCACATGTTTGGCCTCTTTAGTCACTGGACTCACAGCGGAACAGAACCTGCAACTCTAATACCGGGTGTTATAAATGACTGGATTGTTCAGAGTGTGTCTTTGAGGGTTGGATAACAAATCAGGTAATTTATTTTCAAGTTCTGTTTTATTACAGAAGGTATTACAGTTGAACAATAATAAATTTGCCTTCGGCTTCTGATCTGGATTTTGATTCAGAATCCCTTTTTCAGGAAATATGTGTATTAAATTAAAGAAGAATTTAATGTGTATTTTAATTACCGTTAGATGTTTCATAGTCATCATGGTTCACTTTACCAACATTTTTATTATGCAAGAACTGATAGCAAAAGAATGTAATTCTGAATTTACTAGCAGTAAACTAGTTGTTATGATGCATAATGTAAAATGGAGAAGTGGTCAATAATACATAGAAAAACTGATTGATGATGATGATACAAATGTAGAGTAAAATGGTGAAATATACAAAGTGGCAGTGAATTATTCACAATTTATGATACAATAATAGAAAATATGTTGCATTGTTGCACTTAGTACTTTCTGAACTTGGTACAAAATACAGAAACATAAATCCATTTACTTTACATTGGTAAAAGTAAAGAACATTTCATACGTAGATATCTCTGGGAATATTGCATTGCATTCCAATGTTTTGCAATTCCAGTTTTGTATTGAATTGGAGTCCAATAGTGCAGTGAATGAATGAATGACTTGTTGATTTCGTGTTTGGAAAGCTACAGTGAACTAGACAGTATTTTCTTTAAAAGGACCAAATATCATACAGAAAATATGTAGGATCTATAAAATAAAATACTTACAATTGTGTATAATGTGGTACTTGCAATTAACTATGCTATACTATTATATACTGTACTATACAAATCGATAGATGGAAAATAATTTAAAAAATATTGCACATGAGGGAAATAATGCGTTGTTGGGAATTATTATAAAATTATCAAAGTCCTAAGCAGATCTGTACGAATACCAGTACATTGTGTAAATAGAAAAGAGGTTTGTGGGTTTTTTTGTCATTTGATTCAAGCAACAAAGCTTACCAAGTGTGGCTGGCTTTGTGTTTTTTTTTTTATTATTATTATAATATTTAGTCTAATTGCCAAAACCCTCTGCTGCGTGTCTATAACATCTCCCGCCGGCAGAAATGTCCCAGAGTTAGTGAGAATTTTCCTACAAGGAGCAAAGCTGTTCTTTGCGTCTCGGGGGGCAAATCCTGAGGACAAATCTTAATTACACCCCAAGCTCTTGGCAGCCGATTGGAGGTTCCTAAAAACCCTGTCGACTCTCACAAACAAGATGAGGGAGAATGAAAAACTTCTAAGTCTAACAGGTTCCCGGGCTGTTCAACTCGGGCTTGTTTGCAGATGTTCTGTGTATTTGCAGATATCCTGCAGCCAGTGATATTGCTTACCTGGGGTTTCATCGCATTACCGACACTGCGAGGAAAGTACTGGAGACTAAACACATCATTCATATTTCATACTTCTACAGAAGATACCACTCTTACCATGGGACAGAATTTTGCTTGTGCAGAAGAAATGTCACCGTCAGTTTCAGAAAATGTTTCTATTTACAGTGGCTTGCAAAAATATCCACACACCTTGAACTTTTCCACATTTTTGCATCACGTGAAACATATATATTTTTGGAACTTTATGGGAAAGATTTCATCGCATATACATTATGTAATATAAACATATGTGACATACATATGTAGGCTATATAAAAGATTTCCCAACCTCTGAACATCTAGCGGACTACTGTTTAGTCCAACATCTACAAATGGAATGTATTGTTTCTCCCAGAAATGGATTAAGCAGATAGTAGATAATGAATGCATGGATTCTATCTCAGTCCTAGAAATCTGTTCTAGAATCAGGTTTGAGGCCGTGTCGAAATCAAACCGTATTGGATTAGTTTGAGTGAGGGTGTAAATGTGTGTGTCTGTTTGTCCTGCTCTGTGATTGGTTGGCCTCCAATCCAGGCTATGGATCCCCAGCTAAGATTGGCTACAGCACCCGGTGACCCAGAAATAGAAAAGGACGGATGGATTATATCCCATAATACCAGATTTATCACCATCTGGTAATTTTGTCGCACAATTTGATCTCCAGATGATGGGAAGTTTAATCTCAAACCAATCGGTTATTTTTCTGTCGTCCAGATCTATATGAAGCGTTGGTGATTCGAGGTTGACTGCGTGTCCACGTATACAATGTTCACACAGCAGCTGCGGCAGACCCAGGCAGATACATTATCGGTGCTCATGTTGGCGTAACAATGTGTTAGTATAGGTGGTCAGAGCTGTGCAATGGAATCACTGACTCATCACATGAGGGTTTCCCTGTAAAAGCTCCACCACAGCTGCTCCTCCTTTCCCCCCCAGGCTCGCTGTTTAGTGTAGTGTACCGAGTAGTGCGCACCGTGGGAAATCTAGTGCCTGGCGAACCTCTCGCTGGTTTAGTGCTTTCGGATGGTGCAGCTTTTGTGGAAATATTGTCCGTTGTACGTCCCAAAACGAAAAATGTAGAGCATTTAATACGAGTTGATTCAAGTGATTTGTCAACTCTCTTTCCACAAAGGGTAAATAAACCGCCTATTGGTCAGTCCATACTGGTGCTGGCCTGATGTGTGAAATGGACATTCTTGTTTAGGGATTTGACGGTCTCTTAAGTGGATTCAGGCTGATATTTATCCAGCTATTCATTTCCGTAACATGAACTCTGCGGCTCTTCTCCCCAGGCACAGAAATCATGGATCGAGAGAGCTTTCAGCAAGAGAGAATGTGTGCACATTATTGTGAGCACCAAAGACCCCCATAGGTGAGTACCACCACTGCTTCTGTTGTAAGCTTACAACAATTTCTCATTTAAACCTTCCGTATTTTGTACTTTATTTTGATATATAATATTTTTGTATATTGTGGTTTTATTCAGTGTGCATTGTGTATATTTTACTCTTGTCATCACGTTTTTCTTTTTGCACCAAACAGAGTAGCAATACCTTTTCTATTGTAACCCTGTGATACATTACAATAAATGCATTATGTTCTAAACATTGTATCAGGTTTGCACTATTAATTACAGATCAAATTAGCAATGTGAGTTGCACATTTACTTTTTTACATGCTCGAAAAACAACTTCATTAAATTGAATTAAAAACAAATGAATAAAATTCCCATATAAATATCAATTTACAGCTTTTGTTTTATTTAAAACCCACAGATTTATATTGATAAATTTTACTATAAATAGTGTATATATTGTGTGTATTTGAGTATATTCATATATACTATAATCATATATTATTAAGTCAAGAGATCTTTTCAATGTATTTTTTTTTTATAATTACATTTAAATTATTTTAATCAATTAATTAATTATTATGCATGCTTGAGATTTTCAAGGGTAATAAATCCGAGCTCACTGACATTTTTTTACTATTAAATTAATTTGGGTTCAAATTGAAACAGTTTTTTTTAACTTGCACTTAAGCTAAGATTTATTACCCGCTTCTTAAACTGTCACCAGAACTGCAGAGTCAGTCATTTCTGGACCTCTGGCTGACTTCATTCTCATAATTTTACTGATTGCAATGATTACTCTTCTGTGCTAGGTGTTGTTGTGGCCGTCTAATTGGTCAGCATGTCGGCCTGCCTCCCAGCATCTCGTCCAATCAGAACGAGAAGTCAGAGCGTGTACCAAAGAATGACAGCTTGTCAGAAAAATGGTCCATCAGCAAGCACACCCAACTCAGTCCCACCGATGCCTTTGGAACCATCGAGTTCCAGGGAGGTGGACACTCCAACAAAGCAATGGTACTGACTGTTAGGTCCTTGGTAGTATAATTCAGTAAAATAAAAACATTTAAAATGTTATATATGTTGTAGTGTAAATGTATATTTAGCCAGATGTTTTGGAAAAAGGACTAAAAAGATTTCAATACTAAAAGTTACTACAATATGCTATACAAGTGTAACACTATAGACATTAAGATTAAAAAATTTTAAAACAGTGATTTAAAAGTGAAATTAGAAGAGAGATATTATATTTTTAGAATATTTATATAGAGGTATGGATATTGTCTTTATATAGAATATATTGAAATAGGATATATATTTGTATACAGAATATTTCTCAAGAATCGTAAAATAGCAAATTACCAAACATAGTATGTAAATTATATTTGTTTTAGCTTTTTTTTTGCTGTTTTAAAATTTAAAGGACAGTTAAGAAACCAATTTTCAATGTTTATGTTGCGATGCTCTGGCGACTTACAGTGCGAAAATTGGCTTTCCAAACTAAATGTTAGCCGGTGTAAATACTTAAGTAATTGCAAAATTTTGTAATTGAAAAATTATTTCAGTTAAAACAAACCATGAACAGAACATTAAATTAAAGGACGTGTCTGTTGTATAATGTCAAATAATTGCCTACATTAGAATTTTTTAACTCAGTTAGCAGTTTTATAGCTCTCTTTGATTTCACTTTTGTGCTTTTTCAGTACGTACGGGTGTCTTATGACACAAAGCCAGACTTACTGCTCCACCTGATGACAAAAGAATGGCAGCTCGAGCTTCCCAAGCTGCTCATCTCTGTTCACGGGGGTCTTCAGAACTTCGAGCTGCAGCCCAAACTCAAGCAAGTGTTTGGAAAGGGTCTCATCAAGGCCGCCATGACGACCGGAGCCTGGATCTTCACTGGTGGAGTCAACACTGGTAGGGTTCTTGGAAATTCAACTCACCTGATAAATCTTTCATGTCTAATTCATTTTAAATCACTTTGGATGGAAGCATCTGTCGACTGCTTAGATATAATCCGCGCAGTGGATTTCACTCTCTCTCTCTGAAGACACAAAATCAAAATGTAGATTACGGACTGTTGTGTCAGAGACTTCAGTTTAATTATGATTCTGATTTGATTACTCCAATTAAATTCATTAGGATACTAGGAAGCGCTCCTCAAAGGGAGAACGAGGGAATTTTTATTTTCAGAGATCTTGAGGAAATTGCTTCATGTGGCTTGACTTGTGAGTTCCTAGTACTTGTTCTCGCAAGAATTGCATTACGTCTCTTTCAATTGCGATTCTTCCTCCTCAGGAGTCATCAGACATGTTGGTGATGCTCTGAAAGACCATGCCTCCAAATCCAGAGGAAAGATCTGTACCATTGGCATTGCACCATGGGGCATCGTGGAGAACCAGGAAGACCTGGTTGGAAAAGATGTAAGTGGTCGGATCAATCCTAGTTGTGTTTTAATAGAACTTCATGTAGGTTCTCCTGCGTTTATAAATGATGTCAAGCTGGTATTGATGCACCAAGGAACTTTTGCTGATTACGACAGGCCGATTTTAATATTCCTATACACTCAATAGGAATTCTGTGTCACGTAGAACCTTTAAAAAATGTATGCGCCGCTGCACAGATCTACTCGTTTTCACCGAAGCTTGTCTACGCATCTCTGGAGACACATGCAGACGTGTGTGAGAGAGAAAGTCATTTTTTATTTATATCCAATGATTTCTTCTCTCACTCACTCTGCTAGTTTTTTTTTTTCTTTGACCATTTTGCTTCGTTTTTTCCCGCTTTGCCCCGCATTCACCTTCAGCTTTTTATCTGACCTGTTCTGGAACGGACTGATAGTGAATACTTGAAATGAATGATTTACAGAAAAGTTTTCGCTATTAGTGCAAAATTAGATAAATAATGCATATCTAAAGCACTTGCTGGAAATGTTAAAGCCATGCTTCTTAATGTGGAATTTGCCATGACACGGCTGTCACTACAGCAACACGTACAGAAGGCATGTTAATGCAGACCTTACTCGTGTGAGAACATTTTACTAATTTTTTTGCTCATTATATTATGATAAAATCATAATTTATCCACAGATTAAATTATTAAAGGTCCAAATCCAAGATGTCACAGATTATTCTAATTCTTACACATATTCATCACAGATTATGTAAATTCTTACACACAGATATCACAGATTATTTAAACCTTAATCACAGAATTTTACAGAATATTCACATTTATAATCACAGATTATTAAAATTCCTAATCTCACAGATATCACGGATTATTGTCATTTATAGTCACAGATTATTGAAATCCCTAGACCGAGACATTACGTATTGTTGACGTTTTTACTAACCAAATTCACAGTTTGTGAACATACTTAATCACAGATATCACATATTGTTGACACACTTAACACAAATACAACCAAAGGTTTAAACAATTCATTTCAGAACATTTGTGTCTCACTGTATGAATTTACAATCGTGTCACTGTATGTTAGATGAAAGCCTAAACAAGATAAAATGTCAATGTCCTGAACATCTCTTTTCCTGATCTGCCGTGTGGTCTCCAGGTGGTCCGGCCCTACCAAACCATGTCTAACCCACTGAGCAAGCTAACGGTGCTGAACAGCCTTCACTCCCACTTCATCCTGGCAGACAACGGCACCACGGGAAAGTACGGCGCCGAGGTCAAACTGCGCCGACAGCTCGAGAAACACATCTCCCTGCAGAAGATCAACACACGTGAGTGACGCTACTGTTTAGACATGAACACCACCTCAGTTACACGAAACAGTATAGAATATTCTAAATTGTATATAATATATAAATATATGTGTATTTCAATATAGGTATGTTTATTTTATTTTTATATACCATATTTCAATGTTGTATCAATATTTAATATTTGTTAAAGAAGTTACATTTTTTACTTTGAACATTCTTTGTACAATATTTTAGGGCTTTCATAATTTCTGGGTTTTGCGTTGAGGAAGTTTGACTGCGTTTTCCATATTTGAAACAAATCGTACAAAAACTAAAGGAAAAATAAAAAGTTGCATCGTTACACGCCTTTTTAGCGAGCATAGTCATGTTTTCATTTCATTATCTTGCACTTGCGTTTAGAATGTCATTGCACAGGTCGATCTCTTGAGATGTATGTCACAATTTTGTTTTCAGAATTCCCAATAATGGTGAGTCTCATTATATTCTAATAATATTCATTAATGCAACTGTAATGATCCAGAGTTCATCATCTCGGGTCGGTTTGCAATAATGATATCATATGCAAATTATATACGGCCGTGTGACTATAGACACAATCTCTGACTTCAGTTTATTATTGCTTTTTTTGGGCTAAAGGAAGTTTGCTCCCAGACTTGAGTTCAACATGCCATAGAGAATCTCAGAAAACTCACTAAAAAGCGCAAAAAGTGTCAGAAAATCCCCGGATCCGAGCAGAAAGCGATCCGGAACCCAAAGTTTCCAATGACTGCACTGAAAGCACAAAGCCAGCGGCACTCAGCCTGATGGCATCCATTCGGTTTATTCACCCGCATAAAGATGTCAAATAAAAACGTCACTCACACGGAAAAAAACACATTCGGATGAAATCCGGCAAAGAGGCAATAAATAATAAACACAACTGAGGAAGACGCGTCGTCTTGTTTGTGTTCATGCGGTTGAAGTGACATTGAGACGAGCCTTTCGGAATCACGCTGTTGGCTTCCTCCTTTTCGGAATTTCAGCACACGTGTGGATGTGTTCCGTTATAATCCTCTTCTCTATCTTTGATCGTTTTAGGGATTAACTGCGGTCTTGATCAATAGGACATGTATACAGAAGATGAAAATGCTCTCGGCGACACGTAATAGCTTGACGTTAATTACTACAGGAAATTGAGTTTGAGGTGTAATGAGCTTCATTTGCATATGCAGGAAGCGGAATGGTTTTCCGTTAAGCCTGTCGGTCTCTTTAAAAATAAAAGCATTTTTAAACATTAAACAACAGAAATAAAATTCAGTACCAGTGAAATACTTAAGTTCTTTTTAAATTGGATACTTTACAACTTTTCCTCAAATCTTTTTCGAATTGGTGACTGACGGAGGAATTTTTACAGTAAGGTATCCGCACTTTTACTAAAGTACAGATGATCCAGGTATCTTTTACATCTATGAATCCCGGTTCGGTAGGTTCTATTACTGAGTGTCCTTGAGTAAGATACTGACCTCGGGACACCCCCGACACCACAGCTTAAGGTTGCCCACTGCTCCGAGTTGTTTTTTCTTCCAATTTTACAGTACAGTATTTAAGTAGCGCACTTTTTGTCCTTTGGCCAATTACCGTTTTGTCCCCCCTATCTTAAGTTGTAGTAATGACATGCAACTCAACCGTGTCTCACCTAGCTTCACCCAACTCTTTAATACTCATCTTTTACACAAAGTGTCTCACCGCATCAGATGAGCCATTCCATATACCCGCCATACACGTGAGGTTCTTCCTGTCATGTGACATGTGGACTTCCCTTTGTCATCCTATGCCTGGAGTAATAGAGGGGGCTGGGAAGTCAAAGGGACGCTCAGGCGTCATCATCCGCTTTAATACTCTCACTCTCAGCACACTCCACCTGGACGGCGAGCTGCACCGGCGCCGGCGTGTAAAGCGAGCGGGCCGTCCTCCACGCTTTGACATTTAAACAAGACAAGATCTGTTCTTTTTTAGCTCAGACCTCCATCCCTCAGACATTTTCTGATTGATTCTTGTAAACAGGAGCGATAAAAAATGTTTAAGGTCAGTAAATCTTCCCATAACACATTCCACACACACACACACACACACACACACACACACACACACACACACACACACACACACACGCTGCTAATAACATCAGTTTATTCACTCATCATGCTTGTGGCAGATGAATCATCCGAGCCTGCTCTCACCTTTCTCTCTCTCTCTCTCTCTCTCTCTCTCTCTCTGCTGTCTCTCTCTCTCTCTTTTTTCTTTTACTCACCACACACACACAAACTCGTTCTCTCTTATACTCTCATATTCTCTCTCTCTTTCATTCACCCCACACACATATTTTCTCTCTCTCTCACTCTCTGTCTCTCTCTGTCTCTCTCTCTCTCTCTCTCTCTCTCTCTCTCTCTCTCACTCAATACACACATACTCTTTCTCTCTCATATTCTCTCTCTCACTTTCTTTCACCTACCACATCTCTCTCTCTTTGTCTTTAACTTCTCCACACTCATATACTCTTTCTCTCTCTCACATATATCTCTCTCTTTCATTCACACCACACACATGCTTTTTTCCACTCACATACCTCTCTCTCTCTCTTTCACTTTCTCTCTCTCTTTCTCTCTTTCTTTTAATCACAACACTCACATACTCTTTCTCTCTCACATATCAGTCTCTTTCTCTTTCACCCACTCTCTCTCTCTCTCTCTCTCTCTCTCTCTCTCTCTCTCTCTCTCTCTCTCTCTCTTTCTCTTTCTTACACTCACAAACTCTTTCTCTCTCACATCTCTCTCTCTCTCTCTCTCTTTCTCTATCTCTCTCTGCTTGATGCATCAGCTGTGTGATTTGGGTGTTTTCTGTGGCTTTGAGCTGAGCTCATTTCTTTATTTTATTACCTGTCTTCTCTAACGGTGGAAGAACATCAATAACACTCTCGGCCTCCACGTGAGCCCCTCACAGCGACATGACAAGGAATCATATATTTTGTTTTGGAAGAACTGCAGCATGGTTTAGCGCGGCTTACATGTTCAGAGTCTGACAAGCACTGCAGCCGTTCTGGATTAAAATAAATTACAGAGCTGTGGTTGCTGTTAGTCGGCCTTGTGAGGAAGACGTGTTTGATTGCTGGAAATGAGAGAAAGATTAGCCTGAAAATTAGGGAAAGTGTTTCTTTTTTACAATTTGTTTTCGACGAAAGATGAGATTTGATAATTCAATATTGCTTAAATCTCTTGTTTGTGGAAATAAATGATTTGAAATGGGATTTTTAGAATTTATGTTCTTGCTTTTTGGTTTGCGGCTGATTTGTATAATTAAAAAAAAATTCAAACTTGATGTTATGCTGACACATTGAGCAGAGATGCTTAAAGTTCATCGAATAAAATTCTAAAAACTTGTAGTAGTTTTCACTGTAACTGTTTAGAGTGTGACTGTTTAGATAAATAACAAAAAAAAACAACAAAAATAAAATAAAAGTAAAAAAAGTAACATAATAACATGAGAAAAATCAAAATTTTCAAATAAAATAAAAACAATTTATTGAATCAGTAGTATACAGTAAATACTTTTGAATGTATTTTAAAACTAATTTTGCCATTTTAATTAAGCTAAGTGCATTTATTGAAAAAAAATATTTTAGCTATTCTGAATACATATAGACGTTTTCATTTAGTTTTCTTGCAGATTTTAGGTTTATGTTATTGTGCTATTGGAAATCAAAGATTATGTATTGCAGATTTCTGTCACGTTTCACTCTCATTTAAATTCATGGGCCATGGTGTTTTTAACCCAAAAACCAGCTTTACTCTACTTACACTAACTGGGTTTCTGAGTGATGGGATGATGATCTGGTCTTTTAACTTTGCTGTTTTATTTCTGGATTTCCTTCCATGTGGCTCCGGTCTCGGCGGGATCCATCACATTAGCATAATGGAGCAGTAGCTGCTTTATTGACCAGACAGTCACGGTGCGGTGGGAGTCAGAAACCCTCGTAAAACTTTATTTCATTGCAAATGTTTAAAAAATGTTTTAGAAGATCCTCCAGGATAAATATCTATCTGGTTTGTGTTTAGTTTAGAAAATCCAAAGGAAAATATACCAAAATCAAATAAATGCATGATTATTGCTGTATAATTATTACTGTCAATGCAATAATACTGGCTTAATTATACTTTTTAAGTAATTATTTAAAGTATCTTTATTTTTGTTAGATACATTAATATAAATTGTAAATATAATATTTAATGTAAATACATTTCTAGTTTTAATTTGATATCTGTTAGCTTTTTTTATTAACTGCATGCTTTTTTGTAAAAGTTTTTGAGGATGTAGGAGTAAAAATCTCATAACTACCCACTTGTTAATAATAGAAACTGGCTCTTCAAACGTATAAATGTGGTTTTCCTTTGTGTTGGGTGTTTTATCTGGCACCGGTGTAGTTGGCAGTCGAAGAACAGCGTCACCCACCATTCTTTTGCCCACCCGCATTCATTTCAGTCTCTCGGAACAGGCTGTTGTAAGAAAAGAAAGGATTTAGTTACAATGGGAATCTGATTCCAAAGAGATGAGTACAAATATTCGGAATATTTGTTTATTATAAGAAAAAAAGTTTATTATCGCATTCCTGAAAAGTTTAATGCATATAAAAAGCCATTTATTAAGTGTTATTAAGTAACACTAACAATATAGTGTTACTTAATAGTGAAAGTAAATTTGTTTTGTTACATTTTGAAAACTGTAATGAAATGTTCCTACTGTAATGAGTTTGTACTACTGAGTACACTACTATTTCTTTTTTTTTTTTTTTTTTAGATAAACCCAATTGCAAGAGTCTATTACTACATAAATGAAATCCAACAACCAAACTACAGGGAACTATGACACGACCACCAAATTCTTCCAATTGTTTAAAGTGAGTTTGTTTAATATGGCCAATAGCAACCATATCAAAATTGTGCTCCGAATTTAACCATCCAGTGACATGACACACACAAAACCCGGAGCAGTGGGCAGCCTTAAGCCGAGGTGTCGAGATCATGAACATGCAATGTCTGAGAACCACTGGACAGTAAGTGGGCCGTGACACTTATTCAATTTAATACCATACATTTTCTAAACCGCTTTTTGCTGTTCCGTTTTCGACCACGGCTTTTCACTCTGTGCGTAACTGGAGTAGATGATGAATAATACATGTCTAGAACACACAAGTCTAGACAGCGAACTCGTCATACAGACCGCGAGTAAACAGCCCGGCGTTTTCCTAAAGTCTACAAACCTCGTGGCAGGAAGCGCAGATCAATCGTGATCACCTGGATAAAAGAGTAAATGATACGGAGACACAGCGGGTTAAAGGTGGGAGGAAGAAGGTTTGGAATGAAAACGGAATCACACACTGATTGCCATAGCAGAGCGGCAGATGCTTTTGAAGTCGGCGTGGCGCTATAAATAGAGGCACTTTATGTAACCGTGCCCGTTTTAGGCACAATGATGACAGCACATGTGGATCTGTCTTTCTCGCCCTTTCTCTCCCTCGCTTTATCTCACTCTGCATAATTTAGGCAGCTGGTGGGAGGATCTGGATGCTGCATGCATTTTGAATTATTGCCACAACATTGTGAATTGCGCTCATGGAGTTGTAGGAAGACGTGAGAGACTCCCACCGGTCTTCTATCGGTTCCCGCAGACCTGGTCGTTAAAGGCGAGCTGTTAATTTGCATCGGATTCTTCAACGCGGGAACAGTGCAGAACTGTGGGAGAAGTGTAGCAAATGACTTCCATCCATTTTTCACCACTTTTTTTCCAGTTCTGGGTGGCGGAGATCTGCAGCCAATCACAGCCACTCTTGGTCTGAAGGCGGGGAGTTCACCCTGAATTGACCACACCCTATTTTCCAATCCCAATTCGAAACGCAAGAACAAATATGCAAACTCCACACAGGAAAAACCCTGAGCGGGTCTCAAACTCGCACCTCAAAGTCTCAAACCGGTCTTTCTTGCAGTAA
>MU204367.1:3833180-3929633 GCA_017309775.1 Paedocypris sp. Pulau Singkep
CTCTCTCTCTCTCTCTCCCTCTCTCTCTCTCTCCCTCTCTCTCTCTCTCTCTCTCTCTCTCTCTCTCTCTCTCTCTCTCTCTCTCCTCTCCCTCTCTCTCTCTCTCTCTCTCTCTCTCTCTCTCTCTCTCTCTCTCTCTCTCTCTCTCTCTCTCTCTCTCTCTCTCTCTCTCGTAAAGGGACTCGTTTGTTTTACGGTCAGTTTAGAATGACACCAAACTCTGATTCCAGACTTTATTGGTCTCAGTAGGGCGTCTGTCCCTTTAATATGATTGTGTCTCACTGACCTTGTGTGTTCTTTCCAAGCAAGAATATCCAGGGTTCAGTTGGATCTACCTCAAGGTGAATCAGACAGACTTCTTCAATTATGTTAATTCTTTCCAGCCATAAATATGTCAGTGTGTTTGTGGGATATGAGAATAATGAGGTGGCGGAGTGAGCTGGTGTCTGCTGAGCTTGTGGATTGTGTGTGATTTATTTTTTTTTAACCCATAACTGTAAGAAAGCGTGTGTTGCATTCATTGGTGACCGTTTTGTTTCCAGGGTAATTTGCCGCCAGATTACCGCATAAGTCTGATTGACATCGGATTGGTCATTGAATACCTCATGGGCGGAGCCTATCGCTGCAATTACACCAGGAAGAGATTCCGGACCCTTTATCACAATCTGTTTGGACCAAAAAGAGTATGTGATTTAATCTTTCAATGGGTCACTGTGCCTTTAAAAGACACATTTCAGTTAAAACCTCAAAATATATATAAAAGTGTGTCTTTTTTCTAAGAATAAATAAATGATCCTTCTAAATAATTCATGCTTTTTAAGTGTGAAGTTGTCCATTCTTCATGCTGCATTTTTTAGGCTTGAAGGTTGCCATAAATGAAACCATTTTTCCAAAGGGTGTTTGTAATGTGTTTTGCTCCGTTTTTTTTTTTATCAGCGTGACCCACCTTGGGTGAAATATTTTCGCTCAGAGCTACAACAGAACGACGATATATGGAACTAACACAAGAGCGATTCCTCGTGGAGAGAATTTGCATACAGGAACCCTTCAGCTCTGCCGAGTAACGGGACAAATTGTCAAGCCTGTGAAACTAATATCGCCGCAATATCTGAATTTATCAGACACTATAATATCAGAATTCATCAGACCACATCTCACTCAGACTCCAAGCCTCAAATTCTGGATTTATGTGGAAACGGGAAGAAAGCTGATGAGTTCCCTCGGCTCATTTCTATTTAAAGTAAACGGATGCAATATGCATCAGCACCTGTATTCTCTTCTGTGAGGTCACTGTGTTTTATGTAAGATACATAAGCACATGCAAATTATTTAAACGTTGTCCCAAAGAGAATATTCAATCAATATTCAACCAGGATTGTCATGTAGAAATGCAGTTTTGTCATGTTTAACCTAAGAAAAGGGGAAATTAAATTGCTACATTAAAATATAAATGTTTTTTTGTTTCTGCTTGTGTGTGTGTCTGTAGCCAAAAGCCCTGAAGCTGCTTGGAATGGAGGTGAGATGATTTTCTTTGTATATGCGATTGCTTTTATAGGAATTCTCTATAAGCTTTTATAAGAAATCTGACTCGACAAACTTAAACTTGTCTGTTAGACTTTAAGCGGAGCACCAAATTAATTAGATCCTGTTTGTGCTTTAAAAAGTAATCACAAACTTACATGTTTACTCTTAGAAAGAAATCAAAGTTCTTCATTTGGCTAGTTTAACAAATGCATATTCTAGCCCAAATTTCAGACGTTTCTCGAATTGTCTGGCCATGATTTACTTGCTTTGGCTGACCACTTTAGAAAGTGCCAGGGTCGAATTACAATATACATTAGCTGGTCAAATTGCAGAGATCTTGACTGATTCCATCGCCTTTTGAACGGATGATGTGTTTTGGGTATTACATTTACACCTCTGTTCTTTAGGACGACATGCCTATTAGACGAGGACGTCAGAAGACCACCAGGAAGCGGGAGGAGGAGGTCGACATTGACTTGGACGATCCAGAAATCAACCACTTCCCTTTCCCCTTCCACGAGCTGATGGTTTGGGCCGTGCTGATGAAGCGACAGAAGATGGCTCTGTTCTTCTGGCAACATGGGGAGGAGGCCATGGCTAAGGCCCTGGTGGCCTGTAAGCTGTGTAAAGCAATGGCACACGAAGCCTCGGAGAACGACATGGTAGACGACATCTCGCAGGAACTCAATCTGAACTCTAGGTATGAATCGCAAATATGGATTTGACCGGTTTCATATTCTGAAAGTTCATGAAAGTGATGCAAAGTTCTTCTGTAACGTGCCAGACTTCCTTCTAAACAAAGGCCTAAATGCTGCATAAAAGCAGACTGATAACTCTTGTAAAATGCACGTCTAATATTATTTCCAATATGCAGAGCTGGAGGAAATCAGCAAATTATAAACTCAGTTAAAGTACAAAGTACAAACAAAGTTAAGGTATGTGCATTTGATGCTGGATTACTTAGTATTTTTTTTAATTACCTAATGTAGTGAAACATTCTACGTTAATTATTTTGCCTAATAATTGTATATGTAAATGAACTTATTTTACAATTATAGCTTAATTATAATATATTTATATATAAATATATGCACATATACACAAATTTATTTTTCTGATTGCTGGTATATTGTGATTTTTTGGGGGGATTGTATGTGTACTCTATAATACAAAAAATATAGTTTTTTGTATGCGCGCACATACACACACACACACATACATTTTATTGAATGTAATTACATTCTTAAGTCCTGAATATTCCAAGAAAGTACTTTTAACAGTCTTTTAATTGTCAAAATCAACTACGTTTTGTAATTGAATTTATAACTGATTCTGTCACTTGTTTTTTTATTTCTACGTTTTATACTCACAACCTAAAAAAATATATTAGACATAATTTCAGCAGTTTCATTTCATAATACATTACTTTTTGTTTAAAATTGTTCCTGAAATAAAAATCCTGGTCATTCGTTTTTGCAACCCAGACCGTATGTGCTAGCTATATATTTACATACCGTATCTGTATAATATATAAGCAATATTACCTTTCAGGGAATTTGGTCAGCTGGCGGTGGAGCTGCTGGATCAGTCGTACAAGCAGGATGAACAGATGGCAATGAAGCTGCTGACCTACGAGCTAAAGAACTGGAGTAATGCCACCTGTCTGCAGCTGGCAGTCGCTGCCAAGCACCGGGACTTCATCGCCCACACCTGCAGTCAGATGCTCCTCACCGACATGTGGATGGGACGACTGCGCATGCGCAAGAACTCTGGCCTTAAGGTCGGGCCTTGGTGAACTTTGGTCTAGGTTTAAGCATTTTATCGTTAGATGTATTTATTGATAATTTTGCATAATGAAACATTTAGTTAGTATAATAATTCATTAATTTTATTTTTCTTTGTTTTTTATTTATTGCAAAATTATGTATATATAAGTAATAAAACTATTTGTTTAAACACAAATGTTTTTATGCTAAAATATTTTGATTATTTATATAGTTATCACTTGTTTATTTTTTTCACAATATCAAGACATTAATTATGATTAATATAATGATAATAATTATTGTTTTATTATTATAATAAATTAATATAGATATTTTTTTATTAATTATCTCAGTTTCTTCAAAATATCATCCAGAATTAGTCACTTGTATAAAATCTGTAAATGCCATTTCAAGTGACTGCAAAAAAGTTTCATTGTCTTTTTATACAAATTAAAATTCCAACAAGTTAAAATGCACATTAAAAATAAAGAATGTGTATATGTGTTCTGACCAACAGGTTATTCTGGGCCTGCTTCTGCCTCCGTCCATTTTAAGCCTGGAGTTCAAAAACAAGGACGAAATGTCCTACATGCCTCAGGATCAGGACACCTACCTTCAAGAGAAGGACGTGGATGAGCCTGAGAAACAAGCGAAGGAGAAAGAGGAGGAGGACATGGAGTTCACAGTAAGATCTTACTGTGAGACGCAGTACAACTCCGTGGTGAGAGCATCCACCTCAGCTTCTAGTCTGATGCGCACACACACGCACACGCTCCTCGGTCTGGACGTCCTGCCCCAAATTCGGTCTGTGGTGCATCTCCTATAGAGAAGCGTAACAAGCCCCTTTCTCTTCGTTCCTCGTTGTCAAAGCAAGGATGCGTGGTTGTGGAGTTGTATCGTGTCTCTGTCTGCCTATGTCCGTCTCGCCTCTGTTTCTGTTCTTACGCCAGGGTCTGGTCTCTCAAACGGTACTGTGACTGAACGCTGCCTGTGTTTCTCTCATTCCCGCAAGCACAGCATGTGAGCGGCTTGGTCTTCATCTCCATCGCCTTCATCACGACCTGCCTCTCCATTTTTTCATGGACGACGTCACAATGATGCGTCACTTTGGTCATTATTATATACAAGTGGATTGCAAATCAGTGGCTCTCAAACTTCTAATGTGTGGGGAAAGTTAAATATAAAGTCATATCTGTCTGTTCTTTTGGTCTAATTATAATTAATAATTATAAGTATAATTAATTTCACAAATATACATTACAAATTCACAAATGTAAGATTTTGTTGTAAAATTTACCAAATTATATATTATATTTCTTTGATCTTTTTTTTTTATATCTAGCTCTATTAGCCTGTCTTTCAATCTATCTATCTATCTATTTATCTATCTATCTATCTATCTATCTATCCTTCTACTTGTCGATCGATCTGTCTGTCTGGCAATAAATCCATCAACTTGTCTATTGATCAATCTCTGCCTGTCTTTCTGTTGATCTTCTTTTAATAAATTATTAAATCACAAAGTAAATGCACAAATATGCAACACAATCGGTATAAATACAGTATAACAAATTATATATTTATTTGATCAATTATTTTACATCTAAAATTGATAGAAGATTAAAAAAAATAGAGATTATTTCTACATCTCTATTGATAGATCTGTCTATTTATCAATCTATTATATTTCTTTGATCATTTTTTAGATCTAACTCTCTATTAGCCTGTCTTTCTATATATCTATCTATCTATCTATCTATCTATCTATCCATCCATCTATGTATCTGTCTATACTTCTGCTTGTGTGTCTATGTATCTGTATCTTTTGCTTGTCTACATGTACATATATACACACATATAAACGAAACAATCACATCCTAATTTAAAATGCAAGTACACAATTGCAAATGCATTCAAATGAAAACCCCTTATCAGATCCTTCTTTATCACCATATTTTACAAACCAACCAACCGAGTTTGAAACCCACTGCTGTAATGTCCGGGTCGGCTGCGAGACTGTTTAGAAATGCAGCGTAAAAGCCGCATGTCCTGCTGCATCTTCTAAAAGTCTGAGTGCGTGGCTGGTGTGACCTGATCTCGTGGAATGGTTTCACAAACCTGAAGCTCTTCTCGTCACTTTGCAACGGCTATATCGCGGGAATATGAGGTTGCGACATGAGATAGAAATTGTATTGCAATTGGAGTGTTCTCTCAGAAGCGCTGCTGTAATGGTGCTTTCTCTGATGGTTTCTGTCTGTGTGCAAGTCAACGGACATTTGGGTGGACGAGGAGCGCGTGGCTTGTGAGATTCTAATGCAGCTTGAACCAAACGAAGAGTTTTTGCAATACAATTCCGCCATGACGTCCAAGAGTGCGCCACATCTTTCCATTTACGGGACCATCTCCCCACTCTTGGATCAAAGATGCGTTCCAATAACTCATAGCACGGGGCATTGACTCTTCTTTCTCTAACTATTCTCTTTTTCTGTCTGTTGCATTCTCTCTCACTCTGTTCCCTTTGTTTCTCTCCTTTTAGTTCTCTCTCTGTTTTTCTATCTGAATCTCTTTATTTTTTGTTCTCTGTTGCTTTGACTCTGTCACTTTATTGCTTGTTTTAATAAGACTACGTTTCTGTTTGTTTTTTCTCTCATTCCTTTTTCTGGTAAGTCAGTCCTTTTCAGTCTCTTTTTGGTCCCCTGGTATTTGGTTCTTTCTCTTTTTGGCCCTCTCTCATTCTCTCATTTTATATTTGTCTTAATCTCACTCAATCTGCTTGAGATTTTTGTCACTCGTCTTTATTTATTTTTGTCTAATGTATTCCTTACTTTTCTGTTACATTCTGTCTTTCTGTTTCTTTAAGCCTTCTTCGTACGCTCCCATTCTATCTCTCTCGTTTTTTCTGATAAGTCAATCACTCATTTTTAATATATATTTGTATTGATATCTCTTTCTCTGTCTCATCTTCTCTCTCTCTCTCTCTCTCTCTCTCTCTCTCTCTCTCTCTCTCTCTCTCTCTCTCTTATTTTGTCTATTTTATTTGTCTCTTGTTTTTACTTCCTCTTTCTCTCTCTTTTTCATTTTCCCTTTCGCTCTCTCCTTCTCTTCCTTTTCAATTTCTCTCTTTTTCTCTTCCCTGCCCTCTCACTCTTCGTCCCCTTTTCTTTCTCTCTGTGTCTGTCTCTTCCTCTCCCTCTCCCTCTCCCTCTCTCTCATCAATGCCCAGCTCATACTGAATGTCTAACTCGTCACATCTCTCAGTATTGTTTTGCAGAAATCTGAAGCGGCTGCATGCAATTCTGGGTGAAACGATGGTCCATCTAAGCCGTGTGTGATGTCAGCTCTTTTTCTTTGTCTCCTCTCCTCCTCCATTTCTCTCCTCTTCCCAGGCGATGCTGGGAAACGTCAGCTCCGAAGCTTCCCGCAAGAAGCAGGTGGAGGAAGTCCAGAGCCGCCATCGACTGATTCCACTGGGCCGGAAAATCTACGAGTTCTACAACGCACCCATCGTCAAGTTCTGGTTTCATACGGTACATGGCCTCGTTTTGATCAAGCTAATTCCAGTGAGATGCTTTTTTTCTATAAAAAAAAAAAAGAAGAAAGGACACACTTGGAAAGTCAAATAGTTGAAAGTGTAGATCAAAAAGGCTGAGGTTGTTTTTTCTCTTTCTATCCCAGTGTATATTTTAGATATAGGCCGTGAAGCTGACAAACCTCCAACGCTCCTGGAGATGAAACGTTCTGCTTGGTGTGCAGTGTGTCTTCATTATTTACTCGCTCTCTGTTCTTTTTCTGTGCTCGTACTGTACGCTTCCTCGTTCGCTCTCACCACAACCGCGTTCTGAGCTTTTTAACGCCGCACTGCTGTGAACCGTTCAGTATCTGTTTCCTTAACTAATCCAAGGAAAAAAAATCTGCTTCACTTTGTCCAGCTTCTTTCGTTTTTACTTTTTTTTTCACTTCTTTGTATCATTCTGTAGCACTCTGAGATTTGCTTGCAAATGTAAATTGCTTTATAATAAAATGTATTATTATTATTAATATTATTATTATTATTATTATTATTATTATTATATAATGATAACCTGTTGAAGGTTGAGACATTCAAACCTATAAATTATTTTTAAAAATGAACCTTTATTCAAATCCCCTTTTTTCAAGGATTCCTGGAAGATTCAACGCAACAAGATTCAAAAAGCTTGTACAAAGTAGAACAAAAACGGACAAATCAGAATAGCATTACATAAAGATTTGAATCACAAAATGAAGGATGACATGAAAGAAACATTTTACAAACCAAAAGTTTCATTATAAATTAGGAAGTTACATATTTTTTGGCACATTTGTGTTATTTTAATGTGTACACAGAGAACGTGTCAAAGTAAAAGGCCTTGCATGTTCAAAAAATAAAGAGAAAATACTTTTTTTTAAATTAACTACAGTTTGAGACCCGATCCATGCTTGCGTGTGTTTTCTTTAGGCCTCCAGTTTTTTTTCGATAGTCCCAAAACATTCAATACAATTGTATGTATTTTGGAAAATGTTCCATGGATTCGAGTGAGAGTGTGTGTCCTGCTCTGTGATTGGTTGGCAATCTAGAGTGGCTGGGATTAGCTCCCAGTGACCTAAAAATATAAAAGCAAATGGCTGAATTGGTAAATGTACGTAATCTAATGTGTCTAATGTTTTTTGTGCAGCTGGCTTATGTGGGATACCTGATGCTGTTCAACTATATAGTGCTGGTGAAGATGGACCTGTGGCCGTCTCCACAGGAGTGGATCGTGATTGCCTACATATTCACCAATGGCATCGAGAAGATGAGAGAGGTGAAGTTTCTCTGAACTGGGGTGGAAACATTTATGAATAAATGAAATGGAATTCATTTATTCCGGTGGCAATTCAGTGTATGTGTGCATGTATCCAGCTCTGTGATTGGTTGGCCGCCAATCCATGTGTTTCCGACCTTCAAGCCCAGAATCAGTAGGATTGGCTCCTACTCCTCGTGACCCAGAAATGAAAATGCATATTAAAAATAGATGAATTTCAAATATGAATAATATATGTTTTTCAGACGTACAGTAGTCACTTTCTCAGATTGCCTTTCCTCTCAATATTAGTCTTTGCTGCCCTCTCCTGGAACACTTTTGCATTTTAAAGTCTCACAGTCTTCAGTCCCGTATATTTGTCCCAGAATGATATCTTTGTTCATGATGATCTTGATGTTTTTTTTTTTCAGATCCTGATGTCGGAGCCAGGGAAGCTCCTGCAGAAAGTGAAAGTGTGGTTGCAGGAATACTGGAACATCACTGATCTCATGGCCATCCTCATCTTCTCGATTGGCATGGTGCTCCGCCTACAAGACCCGCCCTTGATGAGTTATGGGCGGGTCATCTACTGTGTCAACATTATTTATTGGTACATACGTCTGCTTGACATCTTCGGTGTGAACAAATACCTGGGTCCATACGTCATGATGATTGGCAAGATGGTGAGAGAGATCAGTCAGACTAATGCTTCACAGTTACTGTACAGTAAAATACTGTTATAACGGACTTTAGGGGCCTGTTAATTATGATCATTATATCCAGATAATATAATAATCATATCCAGATTTTCTCACATACCACTGTCAAAACAATCTTCTATTGGTATCAGTGAAAGAAAAGAAAAGCAATTTTTAAAAAGCATTTTAGAAGGCTTTAAAAAACGAATTCTCAAAAATAATTTAGAAAAACAATAAACAAAAAAGCTGATTTTTTAATTCCTGGCAGACTGATCAACCAATAAGTGGTATTTCCTAGCATGTTTGTGCCTGGCTGGTTTGTTATAACTTGGTTCAGGTATACAAGGTGTTTGTTATTACAGGTTTCTGTTATAGCTGGTGATTGACATAACAGGTGTACGTTATAACAGGTGCCCAAAAAAGCAGGGGTCTGTTTTAACAGGTGTTCATTATAACAGGTGCCTGAGACAGCAGGGGTCCGTTATAACAGGTGTTCATTATAACAGGTGCCTGAGACAGCAGGGGTTCGTTATAACAAGTTTCCACTTTACAGGAGTCTGTTAAAACGGAATTTTACTGTAGTGTGTTTTACTGTATTGAATGATCAAAGTCATCAGATATGTGTAAACGTCTTTGTGTGGTATGAGTGATAACACGACTCCTAAATGTTCTTTATCCTTTCTTTTCCCCTTCTTCCTCCTCATTAAACTGGGACAAATCTAGATGATAGACATGATGTATTTTGTGATCATCATGTTGGTGGTGCTGATGAGTTTCGGCGTGGCACGGCAAGCCATCCTCAACCCCAACGAGGACCCGTCCTGGATGCTGGCTCGCAACATCTTCTTCATGCCGTACTGGATGATCTACGGCGAAGTGTTTGCAGACCAAATCGACCGTAAGACTGGTTTATTACTCACACTTACAGGTTTCTGATCAATCAGACCATTACACACTCAAGCACTGAGCGCTAGACGTCACGGGCCATTAATGGTCCACGAGATGTAGGGACGTGGTGAGCGATTAAATCCGGCATCTGCTCTGATAACTGACTTTATCACGTGTGGTCATTCTACGTTAAACTGTGGATGTGGGGCTCTTTTTTATGTGAAGCCGCTTCAAGAATTCATGGTTTACATTCCTGCAACACTGTAACTGATATTGTGTCATAAAAATGTATACACTACACTGTTTCACCTCAGCTGTGATTGATGTGTTTCTAAAGACTTTGAAGTACATGAATTGGTTATAATTATAAAGTCTGGTATTTCATTTAAGTTTAATTAGTAATACTGAATAAAAAAATATATATATATATATATATATATATATATATATATATATACACATATATATATATATATATATATATATATCAATTATTTTTAAGCTTTTTTTTACTTTAATTTATATTTTGTTCTTTCAAAACTGAATGTCTAGAGTTAAGAACCATGCATTCAATTTTACTCTTGGTCTACACTACAGATTACTACAAAAATGTAAATTGTACTCACTTTTTTCATACAGACAATTTTTATACACAGAATTTATAGCAAATATATATTTATTTACATTCTGTTAGGTTGAAAGGAGTTATGGTCCCATGAAATCCTAAAACCTAAAAATTGCTTGTGAACGATTGTATGTTGAAGTTGACTGCTCTCTCTGTGTGTGTGCGTGTGTGTGTGTGTGTGTGTGTGCGTGTGCGTGTGTGTGTGTGTGTGTGCGTGCGTGCGTGCTGAACGGTGGATAGCCCAAAGACAAGAGAGCTGAAATAACGCTTTCGTTCTGTGTTTCAGATAGTAGGAAGCTACAGCACAAAGTGAATGACAAACTCGGGCTGGTCGAAAATTACATTCGATCTCAAGGATCTGGGCGTAACAGTGGTCCATCCCATATAGGCAATTTCCTATATGCAAATTTTGCTAAATTAATCTCGGTCACCAGAGCCATTCTTGTTTCACTGTCATGTGCCACCACCTCATGTGCTCCCCCTAACGGCCATTACGTGTATTACACCTATGCACGGCGCTGTAATCCTAATGGCAGACTTTCCTTGATGGGGAAAATGTTCAGGTACTGGGACAACTTAATTGTCTTCCCTATCATGGAAATCCGTAACACATATAATGCCAAAGCCGCCATCAGAAAGCTTTCTAAGCCGGTTAGCGTTGACTGCCGCTCCATTACTGTTGTGGTCTGCACAGTCAGTCTGGTTCCTTCTCATCGAAATTAAATTACTAGTGTAAAATCTGCTGGGCTGGTGGTTTTTTGTTCTGCATCGTGTAAACGAGCATGTGCCCATTTGCGTCTCCTCCGATTATTTCCAGACATTTACAAGAGCCGCCATCTTGTATGTAGGCTCCTCTTCATTTAACCAGCAGAAGCATTCGCCTCCACTCATCTATACCGACGTTTTTTTCACGTGGTTCAGTTGTCAGAGTTTTTAAAACCTTGAATTCCCATTGAAATTAACAATTATGGCTTCTTAGCACAAAACACGTTACTTCAGTTCTCTCACTTTGGGCATCTGTGTGTGATTCGTAAAAAAAAAAAAACGATCCCGTAAGTAAACTACAAGCGATTATGCAAATTCACTGACGGATTTTTCTCCCTTGAAAGCTACAGCAACTGAACCATTCCGTACGGAAAAAACTCCCAATACATCCTAACCTGCTTAAAGCCACCATCCGAAAGACGGCTGGGCATTTGGAATCAATATATTTCAAACACCACAGGTGTTTAAATATATTGGATATGCGATATATTTACACAATAAATATATTTATGGACATGTCTCACGACCCATTTTTGACTTCAGTTTGAGCATGACTGAATGGTCTTGTAAGTGACTGTTGTCGGTTTGAGACAAACTTGTGTGTTTTCAACAGCTCCGTGTGGCCAGAACATCACCACAGAAGACGGGCTCATTGTTCCTCTTCCACCGTGCAAAACAGGAGCTTGGATCGTCCCGGCCATCATGGCCTGCTACTTGTTGGTCGCCAACATCCTGCTGGTCAATTTGCTGATTGCCGTCTTCAAGTACGTCTCATATATGTCCACTCGGTTTGGGCAAAGTTAAAAAGGCTGTTGTTTTTTTTTTTTTAGCAACACGTTCTTCGAGGTAAAGTCCATCTCCAACCAGGTGTGGAAGTTCCAGAGGTACCAGTTGATCATGACGTTCCACGAGCGGCCTGTGCTTCCTCCTCCCCTCATCATCTTCAGCCACATCACTATGGTCCTCAAACACATCTGCTGTCGATGGAGGAAGCACGATGAGGACGAGAGGGACTATGGGCTGAGTGAGCGATCCACGTGGTAGAAATCTCTAGTCGTCGTTCACTCGTTTTAACCATTATCTGTCTATAGAGCTTTTCATCACTGAAGATGAGCTGAAGAAGGTCCATGATTTTGAGGAGCAGTGCATGGAGGAATATTTCCGAGAGAAAGACGATCGCTTCAACTCCTCAAACGACGAGAGGATTCGCGTGACGTCCGAAAGGTTCAAACATCACGTTTGTCGACATACTTGACACATACTGTATATTTTCAGTACAGTTTTACGCAATTATTTCAACTGAATGTACAAAAATGTACATTTGAAAAATACTGTATCAGTCAGAATTGAAAATGAGTCAGCAATCTTTTTTCCTGTATAATCACAATTTTTTTGTAAACTTGACATGGGAAAAGTCAAATATTGTTTGTAAAAGTTTGCCTGAAGATGACCGAAATGTTTTTTTATGATGTTATATTAAGTTTTACATACGTACTGTATTTACTTAAACATCATCATTTTTGACCGGCAGGGGGCAATAGCAAATGTCAGTCACTGACAGACAGTACTGATCGAATTAAACAGCACCATCAGATTGCTTATATTGTTATAAACTAAAAATTCTGACTTTTCCCCTCCAAATTGTGTCTTATTTCTCAATTCCGAATTATACACTTATGTATGTGTGTGGCGTCTTACTGATGTCAGAAGCTACGGGTGCATAAAATGTTCAAAAGCGTAAACAATGTTTGATGTATAAAATAAACAGTTGCAATTTGGATTTTGAAGACCAGAAAGACTTTATAATTCACAAAGATAAAAAAGTTGCAAATCTGAGTTTAACATGTAATTCTGGGATTAAAAAGTTGCACATTTTGTTGCCTCCTTAGCTTCAACTACCAATGCCAAATTGGAATGTAATGATGATTTACATTAACACGTACATTTTCTGGTGTCCCTCAGGGTGGAGAACATGGCCATGAGGCTGGAGGAAGTGAACGAGCGGGAGCATTTCATGAAGGCGTCTCTGCAGACTGTGGACATCAGACTCGCGCAGATGGAGGAGATGATCGGCCGGATCGCTGTGGCCCTGGAGCGGGTCACTGGAATGGACCGCGGAGAAGCCAACAAAGCCCGTTCCAGAACCTCGTCTGACTGCACGGACACAAACTACATCCTCCGGCAGAGCAGTTTCAACAGCCAAGAGGGCAACTCCTACCGGCTCCAGGAGTCTCTGGAACAGGGTGGAGAGGAATCCATTTCCCCCACGTCCCCAACCGCCCTGGCCCCGCGTGTCCGGAGTCACTCCTTTTACGTAAGCCACTCCTCCAAGGACAGGTGTGGCTCGGATCGGACAGAAGGCTTCTTTAAAGACCGACTCTTCAGCCTCCACCGGGCCAACAGCTCCCAATCAGTGTCTTCTGGAGCAGGACCCAAAGACTCCAAACCCACACCGCTCAACACCCTGTCAGTGCAGCAGCAACTGCGACCCTCGTCCTGCATCGACATCTACGTGTCCGCCTCGGAAGACGTCCCGCCCACCGAGAGCTTCCTGGAGCCGGTCCGGACCGTCCCGTCGCTCGTGCGAGACTCCTCCCTGCATTCTGAAATCATGGAGGCCGTGCTCTCGGGAGGAAGGGCAGGCGACAGGCAGTCGGAGGGCGCGGTCCTGTTTGAGGACAGTGCTGCCGCTGACCTCTCCGCCCACCTGCTGCCCGACACCCTGCCCCCCTGGGACCTGGAGCCCTCACCTCCGCCCTCAGCCGGGGTGCTGGAGAGGTCCAAGAGCAGCCGCTTCCTGTCCGCAACGGGCCCTCTGTTCCTGGACGAGCCGCCGTTGGTGAAGTCCCACAGCTTGATGTTCACCTCCCGTGGCTACTACGGTGGCATGGGCGTGCAAGTGAAGGCGGCGGAGTACACCAGCATCACGGACTGCATAGACACCCGCTGCGTCTCCACGCCGTACCCCGTCCCAGAGCGCTCCGACTCTCCCGGAGGCTCCTTCACCTTCGACAAGCCGCAGGACCTGGGCGTCTCGCATCCCGAGCGAGACGCCGAGCTCAGTCACACCGAGTCCGACCTGGAGGAGCATCCCGAGGGCTCGGCAGACACCAGCAGAGGAGGTCAAGGGACCAGTGGAGGCATCGGTGCCGACTTGGCTCTGGGACTCGCTCTGGGCCCGTTTTGCTCACCCATCTCCAGACTGGAGCGAGCCAACAGTTGCTCCTCGTCTGAGGAGTCCAACATCTATGCTCGGAAGAGCTTCTCCATCAGCGAGAGAATGGACAAGGGCCGCGGGAGCCCGAAAAATCCTTTCCAGAAGGCCCGGGCCGGAGCGAGGCTGGAAGGCAAGACGGACTCGCTCTCCATGAGGAAGCTGGCCAAACCCTCAGCCTTCCGAAGCTTCGACAGCAGACACAACTACACATGATGACGACAAACACGTGATGTTTGTGTGGAGGGGCTCTACCTCATTTTAAACCCAAGGGCCAATCCGTTAGTTAGTATTGTCTGAATGAGCAACTAGCCATACTCTGGAATGTTCCATCCTGGTTTTCCACTCCTTGGTTGTTTTCTACACGAACACGCCAACGCGAAGTAAATGTCATCATGGAGTTTCTCCGACATTAGACCAGGCGTAATCGGTTGATTTAGTCCTTATATGTGTCCTTGTTTCTTCATCCAGGAGATGACGGTTACGAGAAGGTGCTGGTGGATATAATATTTATTTAATATAATCAAAATGTGCAATCTTGTTTTATTTTGTGATCTATAACCAGGTTAGTTTGGGTTTGGTTGAGAAACCCAATCAGAAAAATCCAATGAGCAAGTTTGATTTTAAGTATTGATGATTTATAGCTTTGATGTTTTTTTTATTTGCAAATGATATAAGTATACAGTAGGCTCCCGCTTAAAACACACACGTTTAAGAACACATCTCGCTTACTGATTTTTCCGTAAAATTCCAGGTTTGAGATTTCGAACGTTTCATAAAGACGCCTGAGGTTCTTTGCAGTGGGGGCGTGGCCAATCTTAAATACGCACTTCCTGGTTAAGCACGACTTCATAAGCGGGAGGTTACTGTATTTTATCGTTGTCGGGTGGCAATTTTTGCATCATTCCAAAACAAATGGAGAGACGAATCACATTCATACGCGTAACTAGTGTCTCCTGTAAAGCATCACGAACAGGCCGTTTAGGTCTTGCTCTGGTCCAGTGATCACCACACTCAGATGCCAGTTATAAAGACGGGAAATGATGTGCAATTTGCCAAATTGGAACGTGTTGGCCTTGTGTGTGTCGTAGATGCCATTCCAATCATTCCTGAATCCTTCATCTGTGTGTGTCGTTTTCCACAAAACTGGTACTATATGTTGACTTGCTATGCAAGACGCCACCGAGAGTGGATGAGTAGGAAGTGTTATGCACTTTAGCGCAGGACTTCATTATGCAGGGCCTTCGGATCACTAATCCTCACGATAGTCGCACCCAGACAGCGATTCTGCTTCTCTTTACGTCGACACGTAGGCAAACCCAAGAATGTTGCTTCTGAGTTTCAGAAAAAGCGATTTGTGTACAGTGGTCCCTCTACTTATGTATGGTTCTACTAACAAATGTTTCAAGTTACGAAGCGCGTCTTTGATAAAATATTCGCTCAACGCGAAAGGTAAATTAAACTCATTTTTTTATTCTTTGATTTAGTCCCACAGTACTCATTTAAATGTTTTTTTTTTATTTCAAGAACTTTTATGTAACACGTTTTTTATTACAGATATTACCGATATTTTACCAATTATAAAAAATTATTGTCTGAAGTTTGGGGGGCTTGGAACGGATTAGAGCATTTCTATTGTAAATCGCATTTCTACTTTCCAAATTTGATCCTTATCCTTGGAACGAACTAATTTTGTAAGTAGAGGTACCACTGTATTTCCGTTCAAGTTTGTGCCGGGAAATTGATCAGCCATTTTGTGAAGTTTTTATTTGGGAATTTATTTGAGAAATCTAAATGGCATTTACTGCTTCTCGAGTGTTTTAAATCAATCAAATCAGAGGCGGTTGAAAGCAATATCAAAACACATGAATATGAATTATCGCATCTTGGGTTTTCCTGCCATATGTTTCTCTTAAAGGACGTGTTTTGTTTGCCTTACCGATGTGCAATACAGGAGAAGTGTTACTGATGTTGAACCAAAAACATTACAGATTGTTCTTGCTCGTGTTGGTGTTTCTAATCACTGTGGCTTTCACATATCCAGTGATCCCATCATCAGCACACGTGGTGATTGGGCCGGTTTTATTTGAACTTGTTATTTACGGGCCTTCGCTCAGAAAAGCCCAGCACTTTCTTGTTCTTTTCCAGACGCTTTTACTGCGAATAGCCTTGAAATGGAGATAATATGACGATAGGAACCGTATAAAGGCCCTTAAAACATACTGTTTTGTCTCAGTTTGTCATTTACCAACCCGTCTTGTTGGACTGGTTCCAGCAAAACCAGATGACCAGGCCTCGCTCTTCTGTTTTCAAATGCAAGTTATTCACCATCTGTCGGGCGACGCTTGTTTTTCACACGATATATTGTACATGACCTGTAAATTTCTCTGTGTATGTACAAAAAAAAGTACGTTTAATATAATGATAGAATTTTACGAGAGCGTTTCCGTGTCTGATAGAAGACATTACACAAGGACCACCCACCCGTGTGCCAAAAGTATGACTTTATGTACAGTATTTTCTTAATATTTTCCTATACTGTAGCATAAAAGGTTGTGAGTTGTATACCACTTTTAGTCCCGCTTCCCCTCCACTTCTTTTTAAACTTTCTGGTGAGCACTTGTCTGCTAAACAAGTCCAAGCACATGTTTTCTGCAATAAGGCTGTAGTCTGACGAAGAGGTGTTAGTTAACTTAGTGTCTATAAAATGCATGTTGTTCTTCCAAAAGACGGGAGCTTAAGACGAGGGGGCAGAGAGGACGGTTGTCCTGGAAACGAAGGCAAAGATTTGGATGCAAATACAAGTGTGTATACTGTATTCCTTAATGTGAATAAGATGTTTGGCATGTAATAACAAATAAAAAAATATACAAGTGAACTAACAGTTGTGCAATATTTTCTTATGCCTGTGTGTGTCCCATTGACTTTTTTTTTTTTAACTCGGGTACATAATGATGCAATATGTTTATCAGGAAGACTCTGGATCCTTGTCACGCACCCAAACACACGTCCTGTCATGCTAAATGTATAATGAGCGTTTCCAATAAAATTGAGTTTGCGAATTGAAAAAAGTAGCGGGGAAGTTCGCCGACTTCCTGTCACGTGATCATTGCAGACGGTTGCCCAAATCGTGGACACGCTCAAATTTATGGGAGCGCCAAGAATATACGCAATAAAAACGTAACGTATTTTTTTTTTCTTTCGTTTTAAATAGTCGACGTTGTAGTTGAACTAACTTGGAAAATTGTATTACTACGTTAGATTACGTCATTACAAACAGCCGTGTGCGTGCGATAAATTGATTATACTACTCTCAAAGTTTGATGAGTGTTTGTTTCCACAACAGCTCGAGAATCTGTGACCTGATTTCTGAATCTAGAGCGAAAACTTGTTCCTGCGCTGCTCCATCATGACCGACGGCGGGCCCGTGCGTGCGTGCGTGCGTGCGCGCGCAGCTCCGGTGCGGAAGTGTTGCTTGCGCTGTCACGGCTGAAACGTAAGGAGGCGTTAGAGTTCACTTCGGGTTCACGGTACATTCTGTTCCACAAAAACACACACGTGTGTGTCTGAGGAACAACAAGATGATTTGTGTTGAGAACTTGAGTGAGAACATTCTTTTTTGAAAGGTTGTTGTCTCATTATAAGCACTACATTATCAAAGTTGCGTAAACAGCCTAATTGTTACATATGTAGCCATGAGGTGTAATTATTACACTGACCAATACAAAATTGATCAATACATTATTTCAAAGAAAGACGTGTAATGTAAACGGCACGTGATTGAAGCTACGGCCGCTGTAGAGCAGTGTTTTTCTGTTTACGCCCGAGGACAAACTTCAGAAATACTCCGAGGGTCGTGAGTGCTGTTCCCTTTCTTTTCCCAGAACTCTATCCCAGTGTGAGGCTCCCCGAGTCCGGGGATTACTCCGAAAAGAATCGTGTTACGCCTCCTCTCATTGGTCAATGTCCGCTTCTCCTGAGAGCCCGCACGCACGTGAGCGCGCTTCAGCGCTTCTGTAATAGCCGCGCACGGGAGCGCGCTTCTGCACTAGCGCGGACTGTCAGCATTAATACACTATGTTCGGTGTCACAATATGTCTGACTATTGTTGATTTAACCACGAGTGTTTTACGAATGTTACTCTTTCAATACTTTTCCATTCAATGCGCATTGAAGACAGAGAGCAAGGGTGTGAAACTTAGAAGAACATCATGTTGTGTACGTAATACGTAGTCGTGACCTAGTGAGCGCGCGCTGTCACCGCTGCTGTTTTTACACGGAAGCTTACAAACAGCATTCCATTTTTTCCAAACGTTTTTATTTGAACTTACTAATTAAATTGTAATGAAATGGGATTTTTTTTTGTAGAGGATTAGATTAATATACATGTACAATCAATGTCATTTGTATTATAAATATTGTATATTGTGTGTGTGTGTGTGTGTGTGTGTGTGTGTGTGTGTGTTTCTTTATTACTAGTATTAACATTTTGTATTTACTATTACTATTTTAATTTTGCAAGTAATATGCTATTCTGAAACAACAATTACCACATACAATCTACACAACGATACTACACATGTAAATATATCATGTTTTAATCATATGACATATCTACTCTTGTAGATAAGCATTGAGGATCAAATCAACACAGTAAAAAGTGCACGCGCCACTTCCGCCTCGGAGCGCGCACAGCATGTTCCCGGTCTGCTCGGCCACGCCCACCTCCCGATCCGCGGAACACTATTGGATCGGCGTCGCTTCCATCCTCCGCCGCCGAGGTGATTCCTGGTAGCGCGATCAGTCCAATGAGGCGCGAGCGTGTCGGTGACACCTTGGGATTCCGCGAAGTAGTTTCTTTCACCAGAACAGCGGCACACTGGCACTGGCACTGAGTTGACGCACTTGCGCGGCCGCACGCGACGCTCCAGCGCATCACGAGTTCGCTCAAACTACATTCTGGACCGAACGCTTGAAATCACAGAGTTTTCGGCATCGGTTTATCCTCCAGACGCGTCAACCAAGCCGAGCTTCACTCTGAACTTCACCGTCCAGGTCACACCGTCAACAGCCCGTGATGCCGCGGATCCCCGCAGCGCTGTGCTGAACTTGTGAAGAGTGTGTGTGCGTGTGTGCTCGCTTGTGTCGACCTTTACCATGACGGACGTGGACATCGCTGCACGTCACCCTGCGCTCCCTTGCGAGAGCGCGGCCGAGGACAGCCAGGAGCACCGGACACTGCTGATGGTGGCGAGGATCCTGCTGGACCTGAACCGCTGCATCCCGAGCCCGCGCCCCATCAGCAGCACCAAGCGGGGCAAGAGGACGCGGAAGAGCGAGCGCATGCGCGTGGCGGACCAGAAGAGACACTGCTGCCCTTACGCCGGCTGCGGGAAAATATACGGCAAATCGTCGCATCTCAAGGCGCACTTCAGAGTTCACACCGGTAAGATGACGATGATGATGATGATGCGTGAGCGGCGTGAAGGCGGAGCGTGCTGGGGGACGGCAGGGTGGAACGGGACACGGTGTTACTCACCAAAGTGTGCGAAAACAAGTCGCTAAGTTCAGTGTGACGCGTGGACCGCGTGACCAGATTGCGCAATAGCGGTTTGTCGCGAAAGTCGTGCGTACTTGAATTTCATCTTAAATTTCCGGACGTAAAAAAACGTTTTATTTGGGATCACTTATCCACGTTGTTATATTATAAAAAAAAAATTCGCCTCGTTATGCTTCGACCATTGGTCAAAAATCCGCATTCTTTTTAATAAGACACGCACTGTGCTTAAATCGCAACGGCGAGTTTGTGACGTCCCGCTTACGACACGCCCACTGAACATCATCGTAAACATCCGGCACGTGGTGTAGAAAAGAAGCCGTTAGCTTAAGTCAAGTCAAGTTTATTTCTCTAGCACATTTAAACACCAACAAAGTGCTTCACAAGAGGGAAAACGGAGGAAGATGTAATAAGTAAACATAGCAAGTATGCAATATGTAAAAGCAAGATGCAATAAGTAAAACACAACTAAAAAGTAGTACATTAAAATACAGTAAAAAGAAGTAAATTAAGAAACACAGCTTAAAATTACACAGAACATTATCAAAACAACACGCCTAGAGCAGTACGTGTCAGTTCAGGCCAGACGTTTATTATTAATCGTAGTAAAACTCTTTTTAAGGCGATCAAAGCGGTGTGTTAATTAGGTTGTTATTATTAATGGCTGGTCTTGGCAATATTAAGATATTAAAGCTGTGGGGATTGTTCGTGTGTGTTTTAGGTGAAAGACCCTTTCATTGCACCTGGGAAGGTTGTGCAAAGAAGTTCTCACGGTCAGACGAGCTGACGCGTCACTTCCGGACACACACCGGGGAGAAACGCTTCGTGTGTCCGCTGTGCGACAAGTGCTTCATGCGCAGTGACCACCTGACCAAACACGCCCGCAGACACAGCGGCTTCCACCCCAGTATGCTGCCATCACCCGCCGGCCGAAGACGCCACTCGTCCACATCCACGTCATCCAGCGGGTCCAGCGAGCACGTGTCTGCAGACGTGTGAGTGACGTCACGACACGCTTCTCCGCGATTTCTGCGCATTTGGCGCGTCGGGCTGAGTAAAGAGACTTTTCCGCAAAACAAAAAAAGCAACAGTTCAGCTCGGAAATGAACGGGACTTTTGATTTTTTAATTCGCAAAATCTGCAATTTGCGTTTTCCTCGTCCACCTATCACACATATGGCGTTGGTTTGCTGGCAATACTTTTGTTTTTGTTTTTTACAATGACATCACTCTTTTTGTGTGTAATGATACGTAGAGGATGCAAAATGTCCATATAAAAACCGTATGTTCTAGTCACATCTGCAGACTTTGCAATTATTCGAGACAGATGTTTTATGTTAAGTGATACTGGCACAGACTTGCTTTTATGTTAGCGATGGCAACTTACATGCCCATTCGTCCAGCGATTTGTGTATTTATTTTTTCATTGTTTTCTCTTTATTCTCGCTATAGTTGGCATTTTCTGTGAATTGCAGTCTGTTTAATTGAGGCTAATAGTGATTTACAGTGTAATACCGCCGCCTAGTGGATAATTCTGGAGTGACATGCGGTAATCGCTGTGTTTGATTCTGCAGGAGCTGGTAACAAGCAAACAACCGCGTTATTTCCCCAGTATTTTTGCGTTTGTTTAGTAGTATTTTCCTAAAATGTTGCTGCCAGATAACAATAAGGGGTTTTACTGTTGGTTTTTTTATTATTATTTTTATGTTTGTTTCACTTGATGTCCAGCTGTTTACTTGAATTGTAAAATTGTTTGTCAAATCTGAAAACCTTTGTGTTCAAAAACAGCAGAATTCTTCCTGAATAATGAACGCCTCTGCTGAATAAGTTTTAATTGTACTTTGCAATTGATTGTACTAGTATTTGTTGCATTGTTCTCTGTTTTTTGTTGTAATTTCAGAAACAGGTCAAATGAAAAACCGTGTAAGTGCCATTACTGTGTCATATACATATATATAAATTGGTTTTTGTACCTTAAAATATTGGAGCCATTACTCTGCTACTTGAATAATCAAATGTTCATCAAATGAGCAACATCATTATAATTTCTTAGCTTGTAAATTACGTGTATTAAAAGTAATTAAAATAATATACGCTTGCTTATTCATACACAAGCACTTCGTACACAGGCACAAAATCCCAGTCTTCTGTTTTTAACGTCTTTAACTCTTCACATCACCTCTATAGAACAATGAGATTCATCGTTGCACTGAAATGTCCCGTTTTTCCCGTTTACTGAAATAAACTAAAAACAAGTCTCAAACACAATCTCATCTTGCATAACTTTATCATACATGTGAACAACTTGTTACAGTTTAAACTACATTGAGCAGAAAAACAGAATTTAAATAAGTTGTTTTTGTATATTACAGTTACTAAGAGAATTAAATATTTTAAAATACAATATATATGCTATACATGTTTTTTTTTTTAATTATTATTACATTTTAATAATTCTGAAAGAGAATCTGAAAACAAACTTTCACCAAAACATTGTTCGACAGCTTGAATTTTAATTACAATTATGGACTGTAAGATATAGGCCAGTGAGTTGGATATTTTAGCAACATTCTCTTTAGTGTAATTCCGAAAACTGGCGACAAACAGTGTGATTTAAATACAGCAGCTCTCAAAATCTTAAACCAGAATCTTCACCCGTGGTTTGCAAACAAAACATAAAATTCACAAAAATAAAAAAACATTATTTGTGAGGTCATCAGACAATTTTATGTGTGTGTGTATATATATATATATATATATATATATATATATATATATATATATACACACACACACACAGAGACACACACACACACATATATATATATATACATACACACACAGACACACACACACGTATGTGTATAATGTATATAAATATACAGTATACATATATATTTATATATGTATGTCTGCGTACTGTGTATAAGTATACTTAAAATGAAAAAAAAAGTTACTTCTGAACATTATTCTTGATAAAACTAAAAGCAATTAAAACATTAAGTCGACCTGAACCGTACAGTATTTTCACAATTTTTTCACGGTGACGCTCGGTCGTGAAACCCCGCCTCTAATGTACACGGGAAACGCCCCAATCGCTCGCGACGTCATCGGAACACGTGAACAAACCGAGATCCGGTGAGCAAAACCGACTTCTGCTACGTAGGTGCCAGACGTACACGCGCACGGACATGCAAAAAGTTCAACGGAACCGAGCCGCAGAAAAGCCTCGGAAGCAGCACGAACAGCAAACCAACCCAACCCAACCACCACGTCAATGCGATGAGTGCGACAAGGAGGCGGAGAGTGTCTCACACACACACATCAAGATGTTTGAAGCCACAGCTGAAGCCGATGCTTTTGTGGTTCGATCTACAGGAAAACACGACACGGATCCGGAGGTGAACGTGAGATCATTAGCACACAGCGCACGTCCTGCCATAGGAGGAAGCATCCCATAATACTCGCTCTAGTGTGTGTGTGTGTGTGTGTGTGTGTGTGTGTGTGTGTGGCTCTACTGGATCTGACAGGCGGTGGAGGACGTGGCCTGGCAGCACATGCAGGTGGAGTTGACCGACTTGGGCGGGATGAGGTCCAGGTCTTCATCGTCCGGAATCTCGTCCAGCCTGTATCCGTCCTTCAGGAGCTGGATGTTCAAGTCCTGGTTTATCTGCTGCAGGAAGCAGGAGCCGCAGGTCAGCATCACGCCAGCTTCTACAGCACTTTTAAATCCGGCCTGACAAACTTGTAAAAGTTAAATGAAAGTCTGACTTTTTTATTTTTCTATGTAAATCCGGTTATTCTGTTATGAAGGGTTTTACTTTTTTATGTAACACATTTTAACAAGCGGGACCATAAACACAAAATGTAAGTAAAAGAATTGTACTAGTATATTTTTAACATTTATTTTTAAACAGTCAGTCTATGGATTCAAATGCCAAAAATATCAAACTTCAAATTCTAAGAAACAAACAAAAATCTTCACGTTTTGGTTTGAAACTTTTTTTCCGATTCAGATTTTTTCGTCCATTTCTTTTAATTTTTTCGTCTGGACGTCTGGACTTCGTCCTGGACTGTGTTCTAAAACCCTTCTAAGACTCTATTAAAATAATTACAGTTAACAGTAAAATAGTTTACTTGAAAGTACAATTCCCATCAAAACGTGTGTAAGAATAAATGCATAAGATAAATAACATTTATTGCAAAATAACGTGTAATTGAACAATTATTATTACCGTATACTTGTTACCAATTCAGTTGTTTTAAGAATAAATGGTCCGTCTGTATATTGATCCATCCATCCATCCATCCATCTACATATCCATATGTCTGTCAATCCATCTGTGTCTCTCTTTCTGATTTATACTTATACTTAATCATGCTTACACACGACTAATGCAGAAAAAAAGTAATAATGTAGAAAATGAAAAATTAAAATCAACACTCAAAATACTGAAATACGTTTCGTTTATATTTCTGAATACAAACTTGCTGTTCAATGATGAAGAAATTCTTTATAGATTGGTATATCGGTTGTGTATTATAACTTTTTTACTTTAAAATGAGATGTTTAGGATTACAGTATATTTCAGTACAATTCTGTCTTTTTCCCGACATTTCCTAGTGTTACTAGTTTCTCAATCGTCATAGATTGATTTTTGCGTAATATTTTATATTGCAGTTGTCCTCTAGATGGCGCCAGAGGCACATTGATTGTAATATTTACATCTGCCAGAATAAAGCGATTTATATTTAAAAAAAAAAAATCAATAAATCTTGACTTATCGATAAATTATTTCTTTTTCTCTATTTGTCAGTGAAATTGTATAAGATAAGTCAAGTTATAAGACAAGATCTGTGTCAAAACATGGTGACAAACAAAATTGTATTGAAAGGAAAAAATAAAATATTCTACATCTATTGACTTTATGCATTGGAATTTCACAAATACAGAAAAAATAAACTCGCCAGAATGCATAAACTCACTAATAATTTCAATTAATATTACGGCTAGTATTAAATTCAGTTTACCAATCATTAATTTATTAAACATATAATTTCAAATATAACTATTATTAAAATGGGAAAATTATAGACAAGGAACAATGGAAAACAAAGCCACATAAAATGGCACATGGCAAAATCTTGTTTGTGGGGGTTTGGGTTGGGGGGGCACGACAGGTTTAATGAAGGCAGAGGAGGAGACTGAGACGTTAACCGGAGTTCATAGGTACCTGTTCCCTTAGAGACCTCACCTCGGCTGACGAGTATCCGGACGAGGAATATCTAGACATGTCAAAGTCGTCATCACTGCCAGGAGAAAGAAGCACGGTGAGTTTCATCAGCAGCATCTCAGAGCATCACCGCATCCTCACCACTCACCTGTCTGTGTCTAAAGCAACTAACGGCTTCTCATCCGGGCTCTGATCTAAAGAAGAATAGCCTTTATTGGGAACCACAAGCCTGCGTGCAGTAGGAAAGAAGGGATTAGTGGTCTCAATAGCAGGATATCAACGCTAATAACGCACGAATATTAATGAGGTACCTTGTCCTGGCCATCACATTGTTTTTCTTGGGTTGTTGGTTGACGGGGCTTCCGGCGTTTCCGTTTTTAAGTGATCCTTTTCTAACAAGCTCTCTCTGTTTATCTGAGGACAAATGTATGAAACAGGGCAAGATCTTCAGAAAGGGACTTTTTTCATGCGATCTGACAAAAGTGGAGAGAGCTGCATTGCAGAGGATGTTTTGTGATGCAACAGTCCCGTCGCAGGCAGTGCCAACTCACCGATCTTCATGTGGAGAGGAGAGGGTTTATAGTTTAACGTGGCCGGCTCGTTCTCCCGCGTGTCAGAATCCGCCTCAGATGTGCTGGATGATGCCGGATCCTGAAAAGATAAACGGATGCCGGGATAAAGATGCACCGAGGATGCTTTTAAACTCGTTTAAGCGTAGCACTTTATACGTGAAACCACATACTACATCATCTCTTGCTATTTTCCTTTGTATTTTCTCCAATCCTTTGATATATTTATGTGCATCATTATCATTGGGCCCTGAGCAGCTCAGTTCACCAGCAGCTGTGTATTTTAATACGGCTGTTCCGGAGAATTAAATATGAATTTGGAACGGGTGTGATGAAGCTGTTTATTATTCAGACACCACGGCGACGAGGAGGTGTAATCCGAGAAAGGCCTTTCCGAGATTGATGAAGCTTCCAGAAAATGGCAGCATCAATGTTAGGAGTCGCTGCGGAGGAAGGCCGTTGAAATGTCAGAGAATCCCGAGCTTAAGATGGAAAACCAGGCAGATGTTGTTTTGTTTTTCTATCGTCGGAGACAGAAAGTCTGCGCAGCATCGTTGTGGCACCATCACGATAGAGACAAAAAAACACAGACTAGCGACATCATCGATCTCACAACACACGAAAAACGCGATTATTTCACCCTCGTCATCGAATAACGGTCCGTCGCGTTCGGCAAAGCATCCCGTCGAAATATCGAGCTCGTTCGCGCTGATCTGAAATGCGATTTCGACGCGTATCGTTTACGTTGGTACCGGTTTGTTGATGAGCAAATCTGATGTAACTTACAAAAGGCTGCATCTCCGCTTCAGTCGGCACTTGAAATCTGTCTATTTCTTCCATCATCTTGTCGGCGGCGTGTCGGAGTCTTTTACGGTCGTTCGTGTCGGGTTTCGGCGGATTTTTCTGCAATTCTTTGGTTGAAAACAACTGGTATTAGTCAGCCCCAAGAATGCCCCCTACTCTCCTTCATCACCGCGATCACTCGTTAGCAAGCAGTGACCGAGTGGCGACTTAAACCACCCACTTCCGGGAGGAACGAGCCTCCAGACACGAGAGATTCCGCCCCGTTCATCGCCATCGAGCCATTTCTGCTCCACCCAACACCAGTATCACACACACAGACATGTCGGGCTGTTTGTCTAGGCACCGATCTCCTTAAAATGGCAATGTCGCTTGCGAAATCGTTGCATGTGAAATCACAGATCGGTTACATTTGGCACAGTCGACTCCGGTTAACTGGGACACATCAGGACACGACCGTTTTGCATCAACAAAGCGGCACATATATGCGCTGTGACGTTTGATTTCGGCCCAATTAAGCGGCGTACTGTATTTCGATGACTCAGTAATTGCTGTCCGTGGTGCTGAAGGGAGTGGAGACCTGTCCACATGCCCGTCCACCGTAAGATGTTCAGCACCACGGAGAGCATCTCGACATCTGGAAACCGATGCTGTTTTTAAAAAGCTCGTATTTAAATGCAGACGGGTATTTTAGCTCACTGTAATTTAAATGAAGTACATCTGGAAGTCCAGGTTGACTTTTGAGAGAATCTTGTCCAGGTTTGTGTTTAAAGTGAGGGGAAAATAAGGTTTAACAAACAGAAAAACAAAAGTCCTTAAAATGATATTCATATAAAAGTTGTATTGGATTTTTTTAGGCTATTCTTTCCATAAAACGATACTAGCGTTTATAAACAACAGGCCTAATTTCCGTATCACGTTTGCCAGCAGATGGCATCTAACAACCAGTGAAAGCCATCATAATCTCGTAGAAAAAGGAATCGCATTTCCTGTTCGAATCCCAACCTTTCAGTTCACTAAATATCACGTTTTAATAAATTATACTAGCATTGCGGCATTATCTCCTGAACGTAAAAATGATCAATCAGAGAAACCATTCATCGGAATTCATCTGAACATTGCACAATCGAGCAATGCGGATATACAAACTGATTATTCTTCAAAAATTGTATATGTTGGACTGGCCCTAAGCAAAGAAGGCAAATTACGCAACCATAACAATCTCACAGATGGGAATCTAAAAGATTATAGTCGTCCGGTGTGGACAGGGCAGTAATGTTGTTATGTAATACTTCTGATTTCATGTCTGCTGCACATGGTGTATTTTACCGATGACCTTTCGAGTGGCTGAGCCTCTGCTGGACTGTCTCCTAATCCCATTAGAGTGTGTAATGCCGGACTTGCAGTCGTCACCGCTTCCACGACGTCCACATGGCCAAATCTTTACTCACACGACGTCCACATGGCCAATTCTTTACTCACCCCGAGTAATCAAATCACTATTTTATATTGGCATTTTCCCTCTCTTCACGTTTTGCTGGCAATGTTGGGCTTAATAAGTGGAATGGATCAATTCACGCTGACTAAACGTCCAATGGAAAGTCGAACCCAAACCAATAAATAGACTGACAGATGGACGGTGTCCAAGCAAGGCCAAACACGTAAGAAGCTTTGTTGTTTTTACGTAATGATCTCTCGGTTGTAAATCACTCTCCCACACACACACACACACACACACACACACACTGCTCTCAACAACAACAAAAAAAGTGATAAGAAAATGTTTAGTTTTCCATAAAAACATTCCATCATCATTTCTAGACTTGTAAGAAGGAATTTCATTTGTGCTGTAATGCTTCATTACCGGTTAAAAAATCCATTAACGAAAACTTGCATCATTTAAAACAAGCAATTTAGCTTATTATTCCTTGTGTGATCAAGTGAGATGTTTTTGTAGCACAAACAGACCAAGGCAGCAGAAGATGCAAACATTTGTATATAAAAATCCCTTTAAGCTGCATAAAACAAGAGCATCTGTCAGACCAGCAGTAAATGCACAAAGCTCGTCCTCGCATGGCGTCACGGCGCAGTCAATAAGTATTTTTGTTCTGTGTGTTTTAAATCTGGGGTCTCGGCCAGAACCGGGGCCTTTTCTGGACAAGAAGGGATTTTACAGGCCTTGTAGAGTATGACAAAGAGAATGAGAATTAGCACAGCAACCACTGAATTACACACAATGGCCACTATGGCGGCAGCGGACAGTCCGGCCTTTAGTTCCGTCTCCATGGTGAATCGGACCTCAGAAGTTCAGGAACAGGGAAGCGGCGTGAGAAGGACAAGCCTTTCCCGTGAAACACGCTTTCATGTTGTTGTTCTTCTCAAAGGCCTCCACTTTTCCATAAAGCTCCCTGGTTTTCACATCCAGACTTCATTTCAACCTGTGTGCGGTTTCTGTAAAAGAACAATATCATTCAAATTTAGTGGTCTCGATCTTCAATAAAGGTCCGAAAGTGACAACAACTTAAACTAGAACAAAAAAATTATTATAATGCAATTTGTATTGTAAAGGAACTTTCAATTATTTATTTTTTACTAAACCACGGATTGCTCTTTTATATCCAAACTTGTGATTTACAAAGTGTATAATGTTCATTAAAATTGGATGGATGGATGGATGGATGGATAGACAGATAAACAGACAGAGATGGATCATTTGCAAAGTGTTTAAAGGTCATTATTTTGTTCTGATTGGGCTGGTGGTCCAAACCAGGGGTTACACGGGGTAAAAAACTTGCACCATCACCTTTGATCTATATATTGACACAAAGTCACACACACACACACTAGCTGCAAAGGTTGGAAGCTTTACATGATTTTAAACTTGTCTTCAATCACAAGTGATTCTTCACATTATACGCGAGTAAACCCCCCACAGACATCACTCATCACTCTGGTTCTTGGTCCTTTACATTTAAACCTCATTCATAATGACGGCTGTCACTTCCTACCGGTGGAGTTTAGTGTCCCAGCAGGCGACAGTTACAGCAGATGAGTTTATATCAGCTCTTCACTTTTCTCAGTGGGGAGTGACGACAAAACCAGTGAAGCAAAGATGGGAGAAATTAACAGCAAAGTCAATCGTCTCCACATTACTGTACGAGATGCACTTCACTTGTTTGCCATTTTTAATAGAAAGTGCCTGAAAAAAGCCTCAGAGCAATTTTTGGAAGTGCTGTATATTGAAGTTGTTTATTTGGACTATACAACAAAAGAGTTAATGGAGTGGAAGCAAAATATAATTGTGACATAAAAAGGCAAGTTATTTAAAGTTATGGTGAAGAGCAGTGCAGCAGTAACCAAAACTGTTTTTGCAAAAAAACACTGAGCTTATTGATCAGAAAATAATTTAAATTGTTTTCATAAGTAGACTTTTTGAGGAAAACAACTACTTTGTGCAAAGCACATTTGAAGCAAATGTATTTTCTGTAACATTACATATATAAGAATTGTAATTACATATATAAGTATAATAACAAAATATTTAGATTTGAGCACGTGTGCTTATGTATTTATGAAAATATGCGTCTGTCTTGAATGTTTTAACACAATTTCATAAATACATGTAGACAAATCTCTACAAATGCGTATTCTGATTACATTTGGGTAACGAATTCCACTGGACAAAACATCTCAGCCTTCATGAATAAAACATGAGCGGGAAACAATGAAACACTGTGTCCGTGTCCCGCGCCGCACGGCACAGAACCAGCGCTCAGTCTCAGCCCAGATTTATGTTTGCAACTATGTAGCTAATCGACAATGGCAGATGATAATCTGCTAGTAAATCTGAGAACATCTCAGTTGAATTCCAAAGCACGCAGAGACAGAGCAACTTCCCCGCGCATCGATGCTGCTGTCCAAAAATCTGTGACGTCAGTGCGATCGACTCCAAAACCAAACGAACTTACCCACAATTCGTCTCCAAGAAAAACATCTCGAGAAGAGCTCAAAGTCCATCTGCTATCACAGCAAAAACTTTGCGGGAAACGGAAGAGCGAGATTCGCTATCGGATTTGTCGTTGCATTCCCAGGACCAGACTGGCGTGCAGCATCCGCCGTGGCTCTGAGTTCTCTCACTAGTCTAATTTTCTTACGTAATGGTCACTTTTCCACTGTGATGTTGTAGTGGGATATTCAAAGCTTCTTGCTCCCTGCGGTCAAGTGTTTGTGGGCGTGGTTTGAGCGCGGAACGCGTTAAACTCGGCCTATCAGAGTGGAGCACGTGACGTATGTGCCCTGCGGGGCTCGAGCGTAGGCTTAAACTATGACTGCATCTCATTAAAACAAGCGAATAACATGAATAATTTGAAAAAATGGCAATTTTTTCAGTTTTTTTTTCTGTAACTATTTCTATTATGGAAGAAATAAAACTAGTAAAAAGTCTGATTTAACATTTAGTATTTGACATACTAATAAAATATAATTAGTCGAAATATAATCAGAATACATATTAAAATGTTCACAAGAACCAAACAATAGTCGTTTATGCAGCTTTAATCCAAGATTCCCTGTGGAACCATTTGTATAGAAACTGAGAGTACAGACTTCGAGAATGAGATACCTTCTAAAATCCATAAAAGCATCCAAACTCTAATTGACATTTTATGCAATTGAACCGAAAACCGATGCATAAAATGTTGGGCTACAAAACAGCCAAGAGGCAATTCATGTTTCTTCTGCACATCCCAAGCGAATGTATAGATTTACAGTTAAATTTACATAAAGATAAAAGGCTTCTGTATAAAACCCTCAAGAGTTTTCACTAGAAACGTGCAATTACTGATAATCCATGTGCGTTTCCGCCTTATTTTATTAAACCTCACTTATTCATAGCAACAAACTGATGAATTTTGTTGAGACAGATGTTGAGAAAGAGTATTTATTTATTTTCCATCTCGCCGGGTGTTGATTTGTTCTGGTTTATACAGTCTGTCTTCAGTTATTCATCATGACCTGTGAGAGAGAGAAGCAGAACCATTCATGACCTTGAGTGTGTGTAGATGATCAGTATGTCAGGTGACGGAGTGTCTGGCTTCACCTGGTCGATCCAGTCAGTGAAAGAAGACACGCGTGTGAAGACGGTGGGTTTCTTCACGGTGTTGCAGCCGAAGCCAGAAACGAAGCTGGCGATGCCGTGGACCTCCCACACGCCGCTGGAGTTCTGACAGTTCAGAGGACCACCAGAGTCTCCCTGTGTGAGCATCAGTGGATGGGTTAAATGCAGAGAAAAAATTTCCCCACTGAGGGACTAATAAAGGTTCAATTATTATTATTAGACTTACTCACCTCACCACAACTTTTGAAGTGTAACAATCAGTCATAGTTTGGGCACGAGCGGGGTAGGTGTTCACTTTTTTATTATTGTTGGAACACAAGAAAACGAAATTTTGTGGCAGGCCTAAACCTAAACTCGTCTTGCAGCGGTAAACTTAACTCCGAATTTACCGCCAGCATGCAGGGAGATGAGGATTTCCTTACGCGTGACAAATGTGAAAATCCAGGTGTATAAAAAAAACAGTCAATCCAGTTTAATCCAGTTGTTTAAGTCGTTCCGCTTCAAATAAACAAAATCCAAGAACAATTGCTGCTCTGAAAATACACCTTTGTATCATTTTTGATCAAGCACGTCCCAGTTTGACCAAGCTTTCCCAGTAGCTCAGTTTGTGGAGCGCTGGTGTTTGAAACACCGGATTATGGGTTCGATTCAGGGAAAGCAGGAATTTGTTGAATTGTAAAATTGTAATGAAATGTAGATGTCTGCTAAATGATTGTAAAGTAAAGTAAATTAAAACACGATAAAAAGTTGTTTCTCCCCTCACCTGCCTGTGTGATCATCTACAACCTATTGATCACATACCCCTGTTGGAACTGAAGAAAAACTAAAACGGAGCCCTAACGTCCAAAACCTCATAAGAGGAAGGAAAACCCAAAACCAGTCTGAACCAGTTGAAACAACGCACATGTCATAAAAAACAAAACGATAATAACATGAAAGTTCTAGAGTGTTTTAAAGTCCTGGTAAGAGGGATCAGCTGATATTGCTGTTGACTTTACCTGGCTACTGGACACTTTGTAACCTTTACAACACTTTCTGGATCACTGAGTCACTTTTTAGTCACCTTATACTGGACACTTTAAACTGAGTCACTTTTGTACATGTGTCTTCTACTCACTTCTGCGTTATTCAGTTGTACTTTTTATCTTGGGCATTTTGTATTTTTATTCATATTTCATAATTTATCTTCATATCTTGTTTTTTTGTATTTCTACTGTTCTTTAATCTTTTTAGTATTTCCTTTTGCACATTTTGGAATAGCATATTTCATCTTTATACCCTGTTTTTATCGTATTTCTATTCCTTATCTCTTTATTGTATTTGCCCCCTCTGCACATTTTGTTGTACCTCCCCCATCCCTAAGTTTAAATGCTGGAACGATCAAAAACACATTTCACTACACGTTGTACCACGTATAATTTGCATGTGACAATAAAATTTGAATTAGATTTTTTTTTTTTTAAATAGAAGAGTACAGTTTCCAAATCTATCTTTTTTGAATGGCGCAAATATTCAAATCCAGCAGATGTCGTGGTTTAGTAATGGTCCGTACATTTGAACGACGCACACAGAGAAGACTAGAGGACTTACGTTACACCCAGCCACTACGCCGTCCCCACCAGCGCAGACCATGCTCTCCTTGACGGTGGAGCCCCACCAGTCCGACCTGGAGCAGGTGGCATGATCCACGGCGGGCATCAGGGCCTGCTGGAGCTTGTCAGGAAGAGGTCCTCCCGCTGCCACACAGCTCAGTGTGAAGAGCGCTCGGGCTCACCTGCGGCCCTGTGTGCTACTCACTGGAGAGTCTGCCCCAGCCGGAGATGTAGCACGCGTAGTTGTTCTCCAGAGAGGCTCCAGCGGGAGGAACGCAGCCCAGATGAATGGAGTCGCTCAGGGTCACTGGCTCGGACAGCTTGATCAGGGCGATGTCATTGCTGGGTGAGCACACGTGTCACACTTTACTGCACTGACACACTGACAGATGGATGGATGCATGGACAGACAGATGGATGGATAAATGGACAGACAGACAGATGGATGGATGAATGGACAGACAGGCAGATGGATGGATGAATGGACAGACAGACAGATGAATGGACAGACAGGCAGATGGATGGATGGATGGATGGATGGATGAATAGACAGACAGAGAGACAGATAGACAGATAGATAGAAAATATAGACAGACAGATAGATAGAAAATATAGACAGACAGACAGATAAATGGAAGAAAATATAGACAGACAGACAGACAGATAGACAGACAGATACGAATGGTTCTGTTCCTACCCTGAGGACACAAAGATGGGGCTCCATTTCTCATGCACAATAATCTTTCCTGCGCTGATGGAGTTGGCGCCGTCTTCCTCCGCAGACAGGTCGTGTTTACCCACTTGCACTCGGTAGTTTCTTCCGGAGCTTCATAAGAGCACAGAAAACCAGAGTCGACGATGAAACTGCATCTCACTTCATCTTTACCTTTACAGTAAAGTCACTTTACATTGTCAGCAAAACGGAGCAAGGTGCTGTAAAGTTGGATAATAAAGTACAGTAGTAACAAGGAATCAAAATAACACAATAATAACAAGAAAAATAGATACAATAGTACCTGAAGCCAGATGACAGTGATAATAGTTCAGTTTTCCAATGTTTTAGGGCAGCCCACTAGCTTTAAGTGCTTTTGTAAAATGAATCCATAATAGTTAAATTCTAAATGTCAAGATTGTACTGCTTTTTATAAGGTCATTAGGTCGGACAAATACTTACAATACGAATTTACGAATTTACGAATTTATGTATTATAATTTATGAATTTGTCTGTGTTAACTTTATATTGTGTTGGTGTAGTTTTGTAGTTTTTGTAGTTCTTTAAACACATTAATATTGCCAGTATGGATCAGTTTGTGAACAGACAACAGATCTACCCATATTTTTCATTCCATAAGTTGAATTTTCGCCAATTTACAAAATGTTTGAGAACCGAAATGTAGGGGTTCGATATCTCCAAGACGAGGAACCCCTGATATAAGAAGCCCCTCATCGTGAATAGAGATGATCGTATTGTCCTACCTGATACAATGAGCCGCCGTCATCACCCAGTCAGCGGCGATGATGGATCCTCCACACGTGTGGTACCATGATCCACCGCTCTGGTACTGCAGAGACACCTGATGATGGGAAAGAGTGAGAACAGCATCCATCCATCCTTTGCTTTTCCACTTCTGGGTCACAGGGAGCTGGAGCCAATCTCAGCAACTCTGGGCCTGAAGGCGGGACACGCCCTAGACTGGCCGACCAATCACACGCTCTCTCACCTGCCAGGGCCAGCTGTGCGGCCTGGCTTCCTCTCCGTTGACCACGCGAGTGATGAGAGGATCGATGGGCGGTTTTCCACACCCAAAGGCTGCGGTGGAGAGTTTTCATATTAAAATTAATAGAAACATGGACTGGATTTCAAAATAAAAGTCCAAGTCTTACCGCTAGCGATGAGCGCTGATGCTAAAATAAGAGCGAACATGTTGACAGCAGCTGAACACGGGCGTGTCCGGCCTTTAAACGCTCTCTGTGTGTGACGTCACGGGCCGTTCGTCGCTCGTAGAGTGTGAAAAAGTCTCTTTATCGACTCAACAGCTGCTTTCCGGGATTTCATTCGCACGGCCTTCGTCTTTTCATGAGAAAACTCACAGACTGAACTGCAACCTTGAGGGTTTCTCATAGTTGTCTTTTTGTGATGTTCGGCTTAGTTACTAGCCAAAGTTGGAGCATTTTATCATTGCTTTATGCTTTACTTTGTAATACTGTGCATTATGTTTATATTTGCATAAGATCCTTTAGGTAAAAGTGTTTCTGATGTAGTTGAGTGTTTTGTGCTTTAGTTTAACTGTTGTTAGCAGATGGCAAGTTCCCAGAGAAACCACCGTATTTAACTTATACCTGTGACATGGAATATAATGACATAGAAAAATTTGATATTACTTGCAATGACCTTCCAACAAAGAAGTTTAAATTGAACTTGATTTAAATTTTATGAAAACTACATGTAAGTATTGTACTTTGAACTTCACTACTTGACTAATTTAATTTTGAAACACTTAACACTTAATTTTGAAAGAACCCAATGTATTTTTTTTTTCTAAAACTAAATTTTCCAAAATGTATTTATCTAAAACCCTTAATATTAATTTATATTAATATCCCCATATGTTTATATTTTAAAAGTTCCAACTTTGACTCCAAGAAATTGATTAAGTATGTAATTTCCACCTTTAATACCGAAAATGCCAGCTCTGACTTGGGATTTACAAATTTAGATCTGGAATCTACAATTTTTTCAGGCATATTCAGTGGAGCAAGGCCTGATGGGTAATGATGTTTGGAATGACAGAGGCTTCGTTACTCACACACGTTCCCTGCAATTGTTTGCAAAATTTCACCAATTTTTTGAGCTTTAGACGTATTTGAAAGCCAGAAACTCCCTGATCCATTACTGCTGAAGTTTATACTTTATAGTAAATACAGTATTTTAGAGCTTTATTGTGTCTTTGTAATCGAGTTCACATAAAGGTTTCAAAGCATTGATGATAAGTGTAATAAAAATACAGATAAAATTTGGTCACCATGTCGGTTACGTTCATGCATTGGGTAAATTAAAAGAAAAGTTTTTTTAGTCATTTCTAAATGGCCCCTGGGCCAAACACTGACCGGTAATGACATCAAGACGTTTAACTCATCGCCAAACCACATGATGGCGCTGTTGTTACAGCGAAACTATTATTTACATCCGCGTCCCCTTACTCGAGTCGACACACCCCACTCTAAAGGGTGAAAGGGTAAAAAAGGAGTTTTATAATCTTTAAACGGAAAGTGAGCTGACTAGTACGGAGTCTTTAGAGTTTATCAATACTTTATACCGCAGGGAGATCAGTTGAAAGGACGCGTCGTGTTGTCGCCAAGTTTTTCGCTTTTCCATCGTAATAAATCACAGTGCAGAATAAACATTTTGGCATTTAAACCATTTGTCGTTTAAAGTTACCGATAAAGATTAGGTAAGTCGATTTTGTTCCGTTTCTGAGTAGTGTGTACTGAGTTTCACAACATAAGATGCTCAAACATCAAATTATTGTTTCAATTAAATATCATTTGTTAATCTTTATATTTTAAATGTCAGAAATGAGTTGGTGTCCTTTCAACCTTATGTGCTCGCAGTTTAAAGCATATATTATTTATACACTGAATTATTAATACACTGGTAAAATACGTAAGGAACACACCTCAGAAAGTCTTTCTCATGTGTTTCTCATGACAAGCTCATTTCTGCTCTTCACGTCAGGGACGGTGAGACATGCCCTTGTTCCGGCAGATTGAGTCCAAACCGGAGCGAGAACGTCAGAGGAGAATCCAAAGCAGTAGGACATGGACCGAGGATGCGGACGGGCCGTCTCCGCTGGTTCATCTTTGCCTGCAGAGTGTGGCTGAGAACATGAAGGAGATGTGGGTGAAAGACTACGCTCAAAACTACATGGATCAATATTTCTTCAGATACGTCGTGGGGCCGTTCAGTTCACTGCGTGAGTATCACTGCTGAGAGCTTTGTGTATGTGTCTTCCTGAAAAAAAGTATAAGGTTGTGTACCTTGAAAAATGTGGTTACGTCATCACCCATTTATTTTTGTTTTTCAAGCTGACACGGTAAAAAATATTTTGTTTTGATTTATTTTGTTTCCTTTTAGTAATATGAAGTAATTTCAGACACACCAAGAAAAAAAAGATAGTGTCTTTTTTTTAGCAAAAGGTCTTGTTTCTTTTATGTTGCCACAAATACTTTACTTTACAGTCATTTGGCAGATGCTTTTATCCAAAGCGACTTACAAAAAGAGGAGCAAGTGAAGCAATTTGTCTAACAAAGGAAATACATTATATGTTCACACAAAAGGAACAAAAAATACATGTATGTTTAAATTATATATGTACAAACGCACACACAAAGGAATAATACACAAAGGAAAGCAGGCTCATTGCAGAATAAAGTTTCAGTAGGACTTTAGAATTGATCTGCTCTTTGATTTTGAGAGACAGTGTGATTGTCTGTTGTAGCGAGTGACCTGTTGGAGGAGCTGTTGCGTATCCTGTCCTCACGGACCCTGCTGACACGGGCCGCCCTGCATCTGCTTCTCCTGCCTCAGCTGCGACGTCTGTCTCTGGCGTCTGCGTGCAGCCTCGTCAACAACAACCTCTGCTCTCTGCTGCAGATACGCTGCCAGGTTCATCTGCACTGTAGTTATAGTAGTAACTATATAGTAACTGTAGTAACATTAGTATGCCCCTTCAGTCGTTAATTCAGTCATTTTTCAGTCATTCATTCTAAACATGCGTCCTCGTCACATCTTCCGGACTATTATTTTTATTCTTCCCAGCTTTCGTACATTTCTTCAGCTTCAACTTTTTTCTTTATTTAAGTATGCTCACTTCATCACAATTTCGCGTTCTAAATGTGCATCCTCGTGAAAATCTTATGTTCATAATTTCTTCTTTTTCCAATTTCGTACTTTTCCTCACATTCAACTTTATATTCATCGCTTTTTTCCCTTGAATTCCATTCATTGACTTTGAATGGGATTCATCGTTCAGCTTTCATTATCAATCCTCTTCCCAGCAGCTTCTTGTGTCAACTTTTATAGGGTCTAGTGACTTTCATTTTTATCCCCTGAAATTGGCTTATTAATCTTATTCACTTTTTGAGTTGGACTCCATTTCTCACAGTTTCCATTAGTTTTAAAGTGGAAAATATACTCTTAATTCTTAATACTCTTATACTCAATGTTAACAACTTCAAGCATAGAAAAATGTGTCCGCATTCAGCAAGAGTTGTGATGTGTGGTTTTAGACTAGCATCACCAGCTCCCCCATGTAGTTTCTTCAGAAGTTCAACCTACGTGTAGTTTGTCTCATACACAATTGCTTTATTTCCTTTGTTCTTCACAGAATCTTCAGTCTCTGGATCTCAGCGGTGCTCAGAATGTCTCAGCAATGGCCTTGTGTGAGCTGCTGAACCATCTACCCCATCTCCACTCCCTCTCCTTGGCCGGGACCTTGAGTGATCCGAGAGTGGTCTCTGTGGTTGCTCAGCGGTTCTCAAAGATGAAGCACCTAGACGTGTCCCGATGCCTTCATCTCACCCACATCGACCTGCTTCCTCTGGGCCGCCGAGAACCTCTTGTCAAGGAGGCAGCTCTTCTGAACAGTCTTCAGGCTTTAGATATCGGCCTGGCAGAACGTCCGGCAGATGCAGTAGCTGTGGTTGCGTTCCTCCTGCTCAGCTTGCCTGGTCTTCAGAGGTTGGCAATAGACGGACTCGGTCAAGCTTGTGCTCTCATACAGAATCAAACCTTTGAGGAAACGGAAGAGTTCACCAGTCGAGAAGGTTTACCAAATCTTCATGATTTGTTTACAAGGAGAATCCAAGAAGAACGTCGCCATTTTCCGACTTCTTATGAAGATGGTTTTGCGTTAGAGGGAAAACTGGATGAATGCTTATCATTGGACGGTCAGAAAGCTGAGAAGAGACTGAGAGAAGGTTCTAGTGTAGGCGCTGAGATAAATGGACAGAGGAGTGATGAAGAATCCGGCTTACAGAACTTCCTGACTCGTCTAAAGGATGTGAATGGAGCATCTCTGGAGACCCTGAAGGAGGTTGGGATGGTCTGTCCAGATCTCCATGTCTTGTCGTTGGACTGCAATGCTGCTCATGAAGAACGTGAAAGTGGCTTTGATCAGGGAATGGTTCTAGCAGCAGGTCTTGGTGGGTTTTCAAGCCGACTGGTCAGTCTGTCCCTGCAGTTTACTGGTCCTCTGTCGGACATCGTTCCAGCTCTTAAAGATGCAGGATCTCGACTGCTCTCGCTCTATCTGGAGGGGATCAAAGCAGACGGACAGGGGTCTCTGGTTGAGCTCATCCACGCCTGCCCCGCTCTCACCTCTCTCACCGTGCATCTAGATCCACCCAGCGCCAACCGAGAGGAAGATGATGATGATGAGGAGGAGGACGAAGACCTTCTGTTGAATATGCCATGCTTGCCACAGCTTCAGACAATAACTCTAAAGTGAGCTGAATTCTAATGTATGAATGGATGGATGGATGTACAGAGAGACAGATTGAAGGATTGTTGAAGAGACAGACAGGTAGAGTGATGATGGATGGATGAATCGATGGACATAGTGATTGACAGATATGTTTATACAAAAAACCAAATTGATGCTAATATCATTATTTAACTCTTATTTTTCAGTTTCTCTTTAGATGAAGGACAGATGAAGCCCATGCTGAACTGGAGTTCTCTGAAGGAAGTGCTGTGGGCTCTACTTAGAGGAGCATCCCTCATCCAGAAGATCTCGCTGATCGCTGTTCCCTGCCGATTGGATCCTGTGTTTAAGCTCGTTCTGAATCATTCTGCTAAACCTCGAGGAGCAGTGGACCATCCTCCGCTACAGGATGTGCGCTGTATGAAACTGAACCGGTCGGACATCACTATGACGACCGTAGTAAATATTACACATTCATGTATGCGCTTGTCTAGTCTGGATTTGAGTGGCTGCTGGGGAATGACGTTGAAAAACATCACAAAGTTGCAAAGCAGTGCCAAAAGGAGGCGCCAAAGACTGCAAATTACATGGATATGAAGTTCAGAATGCAATCAAAATTTTATTTTACTTTACTTACGTTTACGACTTCACGTTTTACCGTCTACAACACTTTTTAAGGAGATATAGATGTTAAAATATTTTATTAATTCCTCCCAGATAGGATTAAATAAATTATTTATATAAATATTGTTTAATGGTTTATATATAAGAGAGAGAACGGCATTATTTTTCCAAGTCGTAGGTTACAAAGATGAAAAATGTCTCAATTACATAAATTTGGAAAGCATACTTTTGCGTTATTTTTGTATTCGTTTTTTGAAAAAAATTCTAAATACTGCACTTTGGTGGTTGGTACTTTATGATCACATCAACACAATACTGTGTTTCTTAAAACATTGTTGTCTATAGAAGGTTTTAAATCGTACTTTGTACCTATTTGTGTGTAATAATTACCATAAATTAGATTTTCAGCTCACTTGTGTGTGTGAATCTCTGACGGCCCTAGCGGTTTTTTTTTTTTTTTTTTTTTTTTTTTAATTGAATACAAAAGCCGAATACACAACAAAATAGCAATATTAATTACACAAATACAATATTGTATGGTAGGCTTAACACAAACCCAGTAATTTAAGGAATTATTCAATCTTAAATAGATCGAGAAATTAAGAGAAAGAGAAAGGGGAGAGAAGAAAAAAAAAAGGGGGGGATTCATGCCAAATTATACAACATGAACAGTTTATACAATTTTACTGCCTTTGGGTTATTAATTAAACTCAGAGCATCTATAAAATATTTCAGGTCATTTTTGAACACAATAAGCAAAGGAGGGGATTTTAAATACCTACATTTGTGTATAAAATATTTCGCTAACAAAATAATAGTATTAATAAATTTGCACGACAGAAATTGTTCTCCTAGTAACCCGAACATCACATCGTGTAAGGTTAGCGGCCCTAGCGGTTTACATTGGCAGAAGTTCGTTTTGTGACTCACATTTCACTTCCGGATACGCAGCGAATCATCGAAACGAACGTCACCAATGCTAATTATTCACAGAACAGTTCCGCCGACGTCAGTGTGCGTAAAATCAGTGGCGGGAGGAAGTTGCAGTCAACTCAAGCTCGGCGTGTCGATTTTAAGTTAGGTTTAGAAATGGCGCGGCTTCTGAACTGTATCGTTGCAGTTTGTCCAGACATGGGAATTGGAAAGAATGGAGACCTGCCTTGGCATCCAATACGCCTGAAGTGAGAGGTTTTAAGACTCGAGTTAGCGTTGACGTAATGACGTTGCAGTCTTTAGGATTCAATTAAAAGGTGTTTTATAAATATAGCATAGATATATATTTATGTAGCATTTATATATAGTTACAAACATATGAAACGTGAAATCTTTGGCGTTACATCACGACCGTGATTAATGGTGACCTTTGACCTTGTCACAGACTTTAACTTTATGAACCCTTCTATGAGCACAATTCCTTACTCATCTACAAACTAGATTTCTTTTGTATTCGCCAGCAAGTAGTTATAACCTGTCATTATGCATTTTGGCCTTCTTTCTGACCCTGGACTTTTGTCTTCTCAGCAAAGAATTCAAGCACTTTCAGAAGATGACAATGACCCCCACAGTTGAAGGTAAAAACGTAGACCTTCTTGTTTGTTCTTCTACTGGTGAAATGTGTTTGGGTGGTTCATTTTCTTTTTCCACTTTATTCAAGGGAAGAAAAATGTTGTACTGATGGGGCGAAAGACATGGTTCTCTATTCCTGCTGCAAACCGGCCTCTGAAGAACCGCATCAACATAGTCCTCAGCCGAGAGCTCAAGTAATCCACCGGTTGTTTCTTACACTTTGCACTGATGTGATTGCTGAGGAAGGTTCTCACGCGTGTTGTGCACCACAGGTCTCCTCCAGATGGAGCGCACCACCTGGCGTCAGACCTGAGCTCAGCTCTTGGTTTGTTGGACAGCGCCGAGCTTGAGGACCAAGCAGACCAGGTCTGGGTCATCGGTGGCAGCGCTCTCTACAAGGTCAGTGAAAACGTGCTGGATGATTCACGGCTTCCTCGTCTCCAGCATTGTGTTTGATTTCTCGATTGGTGTTTATTTCGTTTAGTATTTTTACAGAATCAGAAGTCCTCAAACTTCTCCAAGTGTCCAAATATTGCAATGTTTTCGAACAAACGTTGAAACCGATCTAAAGAATTCCAAATAACCATCAGAATTCCTTGACGAAGTTCAGACATTCACAAATTATAATATATGACATGTTTGCAAAAACAGAAGTGTAATTTGACCTACAATAAAATTCATTTCAGATTATTCACCTGCTTTATTATTCTTTTAAAAGATTGTTCATAAAATTTTGAAAAAATTAAATCTATAAAAAACATGTATGCACCATTTTTAATAATGGTATAATTATAAATAATGAGCAATTTTGTGTTTAAATTAACTCATGCACTGTTATTCACGTATAGAAGATAGAAAGACTGGTTTTATTTTAGATTTGTGCCAAACTTTTACGGATGGACTCATGTATAAAAAATAATGGATTATTGTGAAAATTATTAGTGAAATGGCCAAAATTATAGTGAAGTTTGGTTTTTTTTTTTACTTGTTCTATACAAGCAATAAATAATCCACCCACTTTTACATCAGTTGTATAGAAGCGAACGGCTGTTTTCTGTTATACAGTAACGGTTGTTATGGAAACAGCCTCAAGGTAAAAGGAAGAAAAGACTCTTTCATACTTCTTCCTCATCAGCGCTCATTCACTTGATATTCTGTGCTGTTTAACGTCACTGTGTGTGTGTGTGTGTGTGTGTGTGTGTGTTTCAGGAGGTGATGGAGTTGTCGGCTCCAAAGCGTCTCTTTGTCACTCGAATCCTCAAGCAGTTTGACTGCGACACTTTTATAGGAAACATTGACATGGACAAGTACAAGCTGTTGCCCGAGTGAGTCTGTAGTAGTTTCTTCTCTTTCACTCAAACACTCACATTAGTGCCAGGAGGGAATCAAGTTCATCTTGAGGCATTTTGATTTATTGAAACTTGTTTTATTGAAGAATGTTTAAAATTTTGAAATAGATCAATCTAGATTATTTCCAAAAATACTGTGAGATTTTAATCTAGATTAAAATGTAATTTATGTCCACCTCTGTGTAAGTATAGTATACATATCTACAGTATACATGTAACTATGCACTTTGGTTGTTTCTACTTTTTCAAATTCGTCTCATCAAAAATGTGGTGATAATAAAATACTGTATTCACATTCATATTTATTTATTTTTTTTGTAGGTTTCCGTGTGTACCGACAGACGTGCAGGAGGAGAATGGCCTGCGATATATTTTTGAAGTGTATGAAAGCACCGACCATTGAAACCAAAAACTTTGCATTCTGACCGTAGATGCTCTAAAATATTGTGTAGAAATCATTTGTCATATCGAAGTCATTGTTCTCACGCTACTAATTTTCCGTTATTGTGTTGGTTCAACTGTGAGTTAAAAGATAGAAGGATTAATAGTAAAGCAGTTTTTTGTCATTTTTAGAATATGTATATTTGATTATTTTATTTTTTATAGCGTTTCAAAATGAGTTGCAAATGAAGCAGAGAGGTTGGAACATTGAAATATGTTTGAAAACTGTTTCCCTCAAATAACTTGTTTTTTCTGTCACATGCAGAAATCACTGCTGCTAATACATAAATGCAATTTTTCCATATTAGCACTTGATTATTCTGACTGCCGGCAAATGACAAGCGGCTGATTTCCATACCCAGCAGCAACTGAAGTGTCTGTGTTAAGCCTGAGATCACTTGTGAATATTCATGTCTTCAGACAGATCTAATAATAGTTTGGTGAAGTTTCACAACATTATAGTTGTGAGTGACCATAGTAAATGTTCGTAAACTCTTCTATAATCCAAAAGGACTTGGATCATGAATGCTTGAGTTTCCTCTGGGTCTCCAGCTGCCCCCAGTCCAAAATTGGAAAATTGTCCATATGTGTGAGTGAGTATACGGTAAATGTGTGTCATGCTGTGATTGGTTGGCCTTCAGACCCAGGCCATTGGCCAGTTTCCAGTGACCCAGAAACGGAAAAGTTAGGTTGTACCAGTTATACATACATGTTCCCAATGTGTTCAGCTCATCTGAATTAAACCTGACTTGATTTTGAACAGTTGTGTGTCTTAAGTGGCTCTTGGATTTATTATCAGGCTGAAGCTGGATTCTAGAGACGCGCTTGTTCGCACTTCATCTGACGCTGGTGGAATACGAACAGTAAAGGTTAGCGGTGAGTGTTTCTTTTTTTAACAAACCTGTTGCTTAATTTGGCATCTCTGACCACATTGTGTTAATTGTGGTTCCTAACGGTCTTGTTTTTCCTCCCCGAATGAGCTCAGTGAACTGTGACTGCATCATAAAACTGGATCAATACTCGTCCTTCATGTCCCACAGGAGCCACAATGGCCAGACGACTGTCATAGGGTTGCGTGGACGCGCGGTGACGTCACGGCCGAAACCCAATAGGAATCTGCGCGCACCTCAGCGCGAGTTTAGTCGCTTTCTTTGGCGGCGAGAATAATGGCCGGATGATTCCTTTAAGCCGCGCGCTTCTTCACTTTCCACGCTGGAATAACGGACCTACAAACATGTGACCGAACAACCCCCGAGAACTGGATCCGAAAATAGTTCCGAGCAGGTAAGAACCAAAGTCTGGTTAAAAACGGGAACAACTTTTTGCGAAATATAGAATTCTGTATTATTCTGCTGTCAGGTAAATGTTTATAGCTCAATACAAATAATGGAAATATCTGTACGTGAATTAGAAAAATAATCTTATTTGTAAATGAATTCATTTGTAAATCTATACTAAACATGTGCTGTATATTTTTACATGCTCTAAAAAGTCTACATTTCTTTTTAAACAATTTGTTTCGGAAATGCACACAACACTGTTTTAATGGATTTTAATCAAATTTAATTTGTTACAAACTATCATACAAAGTAGTAGTTAAACAAATATAAAATGGAACAAAAGAAAAGAATGGGATAGAAAAAAATAGTATAAAAATAAAATTTAACTGATTGAAAAAGAAATACAAAAAAGTGAGGTCAAGATGTGCATTACTATTACGGTAAGCACCAAATAACACAAACGTTATTATCTAAACGTAATGAATGTCTTTCCAATGAAGAAGGGGCGAATTTTTTAAAAGAGAGCACAGCATTTCTTTGCCTGTGCATTTATTTTGCCACAGCATTTAATTACACTTTCATTAGCCGGGTTATTGAAAACATAAAAACAAAACCTCTCGTTCATATTCAGTGACCAGGGGACGTTTGAGAGGAGCTTTTCATTTTCCCTGCAGGTGTTTTGAGAAGGACAAAACCTTGCCCACCATTTTTAAAGAAAAATGACACAATGCGGGATCCACACAGGTGCATGGAGTGTGTTCTGTGCTCCACTTCAACATACTGTGTGTGTGTGTGTGTGTGTGTGTGTGTGTGTGTGTGTGTGTGTGTGTGTGTGTGTGTGTGTTTGTGTGTTTGTCAGAGAGGGAGATAGTGAAAGAGTGTGAGGGAGAGAAAGAGGGAAAGGCAAAAGAGAGGGTGAGAGGGAAAGTGAGGGTTGAAGTGAGATACGTAGGGAAAGAGAGAAAATGATGGATGGGGGAAAAGAAAACTGAGTGAGGACAAAGAATTACAAGAAAGTGAGAGCAAGAAAGGGAGACAGAGGAAGAGAAAGGGGAATATACGCAGAGAAAGAGGGCATAAAAGTAATGGGGGAAAAAAAGATAAATGTGAAGAGTATGTTAGACAGAAATAACGAGAAAAGAAAGTCACAGAGAGCACTAGAAAGAGAGAAAAAAGAAAGATTGTGAGAGTCTGATAGAGAGAAAAGAGAGCAAGACAGAACATCAGGGGAAGAGAGAGTGAGCCAGATAGAAAATGGTGACTGGGTAAGAGAAAGCAAGAAAAAGAAAGGCATAGGAAATTGGAAAAGAAAGAGACAAAGAGAGAGAAAACGGCAAAGAAGAGAAAGTGAGAGACAATTTGAGGTGGACAGAGAAAGGTTAAAAAATGTAAGAGTGATGGAGTGAGAAAGTAAGAATGAGAAAGAAAAATTGATTGAGAAACATTTACGTATAGAGAAAAAGAGACATGGAGAGAAAGAGAGAGGCAAGCCTGTCATTAAATATTCCTTTTTTTCCCGAGGGCGATTGAAGACTGGGGGGCCGGAGCGTTTTAAATGCCAGAGAACTCTAGAAATGGACAGTCAGTGTTGTGTGGTAAAAATAAATAAATAAATAAATAAATAAACCAGCTAAATATGTCTAACCATAACCAACCATTATCAAGATTAACTTGACAAAATAAGTTTAACCATAACCAACCTGTGATGAAATAAACCTGCTAAAATAGTATTTTAACCATGACCAAATGCTATGTTTTTGTTAGCATCCTATACATTTACTTTTGACTTGTATTTATTTAAATTAGGTCGACAATATTTTGTGAACACAGTAATAACAATAGTATCTTACATTAATCATTTTATTGTTTGCACAATTATAAATCGAGAACCTCCATTATTGATTTGTCATGTCAAACGTGTTTGTTTGGTTTAATTAGAAAAATTAAGTCACACAAGTCAGATATTTTAAACACTTCTTGTCTGTTATATTGTAGATCATCTTCACCATACTAGAAGGTAATGTTTAAATATGGTGTTCATTTATTTAATCATTTGCAAAAACTTGTTTTACCAAAAGCTTTTCTGAACAAAAAACATGATGGGTAGCGTTAGCATAAATTCAGTTCTTTCATCACTGCTGTTTTTTTTTTTTACCTCTGTGTCATCAAGAAAAAACAAGATAAAATATAAATCTGAACAAAGAACCATCGGAAGGAAGCGTGTGCGTACAATTCTGACGCAACCTGGATTTAAACAGCGACTTCTTGAACGTTAGATCAGGTTTACTTTCTCTTACATTTTTGTTCGATCGGCAAGAAAAAGATCCGGTTTTATTCTCATTTCAACCTTAACGCCACTGAACTCGCATTAGTAAGTCTGACTGAGACAGACGTTCTCTTTATCTGCGTTAAATAAAGTGTTCACTGAAACTGCGCTCAGATGCTCCGCGGACAAGGCCACATACACAATGGAACGCATAAAGGAATGCTAGCGCTGAAAACGGAATGCTTCGTCCTGTTAACTATCAAGCTTTTGAAAAACGCTGTTAATATTCTTCACCCGAACAAGACTGCTGATGTTTTGAGCAGATTGAAATGACTTGCTCGAACCTGCTAATCAAAAGATTATGAAGAAGCGAGTGTGTTGCATAATTGCATGCGCTACTGAAGATGTTTCAAGCTAAAATATTATGCAAATTCTTACAGAATATGAAAGTGGCGTAATTAACCTTATGTAATGGAGATTAGATAACCAATTCAGATGAGTATGGTCTCCTTGTCAAGGAGCAGCCAGATGTGCCACCTACATAGTCTTCACAAGAACGTCTTCATAGTGTGTGAATAGGTTGAGAAACGAGATGAACCTCTAATATATCAAATTAAGGTGAGGAGAGCGAGGGAATTTTAATGTCAAAGCTGCATGAGGTGAGCTTTGAAGACATTGAAAAAGAAAGGAAGACAGAGGAATCATTAGGGGCTTTATGGGGACCTCAACTTAATGACCCCATGGTCCATGAAGTCTTTATGAATTACCTATCTTGCTAACCTGTGCATGAAGTCTTTATGGAGACCTAAACTTGTTGACTTCAGGATCAATGAAGTCTTTACGAGGATCTACACTTGTTGACCTCGGGTTCCATGAAGTCTTTGAGGACCTAAACTTGTTGACCTCGGGTTCCATGAAGTCTTTACGAGGACCTAAACTTGTTGACTTCGAGTTCCATGAAGTCTTTACGAGGACCTAAACTTGTTTACCTCAGGGTCCATGAAGTTTTTGCGCAGACCTAAACTTGTTTACCTCGGGTTCCATGAAGTCTTTACGAGGACCTAAACTTGTTGACCTCGGGTTCCATGAAGTCTTTACGAGGACCTAAACTTGTTGACCTCGGGTTCCATGAAGTCTTTACGAGGACCTAAACTTGTTGACCTCGGGTTCCATGAAGTCGTTACGCAGACATAAACTTGTTGACCTCGGGTTCCATGAAGTCTTTACGAGGACCTAAACTTGTTGACCTCGGGGTCCATGTGGGACCTAAACTTGTTGACCTCTGGTTCCATGAAGTCTTTACGAGGACCTAAACTTGTTTGCCTCAGGCTTTATGAAGTCTTTATGAGGACCTAAACTTGTTGACCTCGGAGTCCATGTGGGACCTAAATATGCTGACCTTGTGGTCCATGAAGTCTTTGTGGGGACCCAAAGAGGATTTTATTTGCCTCTCTGGTGCCAATTGGAGACTCTTGTCAATTTGATTGTTCTCACAGTTACACATCTAACACTTCTAATATGTTTTTATTGTCGAAAGAGTCCACATTAACATATTTTTTTGCTGCCGTGGAAACCTACTGTTATTTTAAAAGCTTCATGTCCATTTTATTGTAAAGTACCCTCCCACTTAGCAGCTTAAACCCAAGATTGTAAAAATTGTCGTATTTGAGACTCAAAGTGGCAGAAGCACATCTCAATGGGTAGCGTATTTTGACAGAACGTTTTGAGCTTCTCATCCATGATCCTGATGTTGTGTGTTCTTCAGCAACCTCTCAATCATCTATGAGCCAGTTTGAAATCAGACATCGTCAACAGCCACGGGCCAAAATCATGGAGGATTCTACCGAGGTGCGGACAGATGGAAACTCGCTGCTGAAAGCGGTTTATCTGTGTCGTCTGCGGCTGACTCGCCTGTTGCTGGAAGGAGGAGCCTACATTAACGAGAGCAACGAGAGAGGAGAAACTCCTCTAATGGTGGCCTCCAAAAGTCACCATGCTGATGCTCAAAGTGTCCCAAAACCCAAGATCATCAGGTAGGTCACTAGCCACAGAGTTTTAAGCAGCTGATTGATTGTTACCATTCTCAGGTATCTTCTAGAGAACGGTGCGGATCCCAACATCCAGGATAAGTCTGGTAAAACAGCTCTGATGCATGCCTGCATAGAACGAGCAGGCCACGAGGTGGTGTCTCTTCTACTTTCCAGTGGTGCAGACCCCAGTTTGGAGGACCACAGTGGTTCCTCAGCCCTGGTATATGCAGTTAATGCTGGGGACAAGGATGCTCTGAGGGTTCTACTGGACGCTTGCAAGGCCAAAGGAAAGGAAGTCATAATCATTACCACCGATAAACTGCCCTCGGGAAGACAAATGACCAAGCAGTACCTCAACGTCCCACCTCCACCAAACCTGGAGGACCGATTGCACTGTGCTCCTGCCTCTTGTATGTGCCCGTCTGAAATCAACATCTGTGCTGCCGATATATCTCCGATCTCTCGTCACCAGTCAGACATCCTGAGCTGCAGCTCTAAGACAAGACATCCATGTCAAGACTCTGGTGTGGCAAAGCTGTTGCATCTCCAGAGGCTTAATTCTGAACCCTGGCTCAAGATCCCTCCATCTTTGCTACTACAGCAAAGCAAGGCCTCGTCCTTGACGGAGGAGCTTCTAGACATCAGCCCTGAAGAGGAACGCTCGTTTGGGTACAAGGTTGGCAAGCCTCCTCTGAGAGCAACAGTAGCTTGGCAGCAAAGCATCGATGTGAAAGACTCCACGGCTTTGCTGAGAGCTTTAGAAACGGCAGCCCAGAGAGAAAAAGAGCCAACAAAAGACCAGAAATGGCTGAATAGGAAAATGTCCTATGATGGTGAGCTGCACTCCGCTCAACAGAACTTCAAGCCGACAGTCCCAAACTCTTCCCAGGTGGACCACGAACCAGACTGTCTTCCCAACCTGGCAGTCTCAAGCCTTCGGAACGTGTTTTGCAGGCGTAACATCGGAATGAACCACTACAGTTCGGATTCTCAGTTGCCTCAGTTTGCGAACCAGCCTTCTGAAGATCCAGGAAAGAGTGGAGGAGCTGGAGGAGTAGAAAAACGCAAACTAGTTAGCAGCCGCTCCTCCACCTTGTCTGGATCGAGGGAATCTTTGGAGAGTCTGGTCCAGCGGAGGAGTCCTGCAGTGGTGGAGCGCCGGGGCTCTGGAGCCTTGCTCTTGGACCACATCTCGCAAACCCGGCCTGGCTATTTACCGCCTCTCAATCCACACGCACCCATTCCTGACATCAAAGCCAATGCTGGAGCCAAACCGGTGGCCAGCTCGGTACCATTCGTGCCAGGATCCAGACATTTTGTGCCATGTGCCCCCAACCAGCCCAGAGACCAGAAAAACAAGAAGGACCTGTTAAGGCGACATTCCATGCAAACTGAGCAGATCAAGCAACTGGTGAATTTTGAAGAGATTTTTGGTCAGTAAAATCTGCGCAATCTGTTGTGGTAAGAAAATAAATGTATTGTCAAGTCAGAGGAACTTTCTGGTAAAACTGAGAAATGTAATCAGAATGAATTGTACTCGAGGATATTCTGAAAATGCACCTTCTATGGTAACACTTTTATCTTACCATCATAAATCTGCACTTTAATGCTGAAATTAATGATTGTGCTCATTGTCTTTAGTGCACATTTGACATTTTCTGTTCATCAGCTTTCTCACTAAGCCCATGTTTACTTGGTGTAAAACAAGACGGGATCAATTGTGGCTCTGAGTGTAAATAAATGTCCGTAATCCAACAAAACACTTGTCAAATTCCTTGTTTGTAATAAAATTAGCATTGAATTATTAAATGCTCCCTCCCTCCAGTATTAAACATTTTACTCAGATGTTCTCTCAATCCATTATTACAATTTTGACAATTAGTTTTACATTTTAAAAAGCATATGACTCTGGAAGCACTGTTTAATAATTTTATACCAATTTCATGTTTTTAAATGCATTTGTCCGCAAGTTATTTGTGGTTAAATGACAAATTCTACACAAAGATCTCAAAAAAATCTGACATTCTCTTTTCATGATGATCAAAATGATTACAATTGTAAAAACCATTAGGTTTCTGTGCAACAATGATAGCAAAATGCATATATACATAACAGTATGATGCTTGTTTAGATCCTTAAAAATGTTTAAAATATTTTGTACATTGATAAGTCATTTATATGATATATTTTAACTATTGTGGGTGGAGAAGGCAAGGCCACACCCCCAGGTGTGTGGTAAACCAATCATAGAGCAAAATAAAAAAAATTCCAACTTCACTTCACAAAAACCTTGCTTGTACAGGCCCAAAAATCTATTTTATCCCTAACTAGATCCACCTCAGACAAGAAATGAAAAAAACATTTATAGCCATATTTCCAATCTAAATCGACAGTACTTGTATTAACATACCCTAAAAAACCGAGCAATAATTGTGGTTTGATTTATGAATAACCAGGAATTTCTTTAAGCTGGACCATTTGTGACTCTGTAATATCATAGTAGATTCTGGCTTTGCTGAACGTTTGTCTGTAAGGCAGCAGATCCTCCATTTTAACAAGGTCATTCTTGCCTGTCCAAACAGTCAGACTGTACCTGATTAAAAAAAACAACTCAAATTAGATTTTGTATATTTGGAAAAAAAAGATGTAATGGCTATTCTTTAAGTTGCATTACATTATCCCAACATTGCATAAAAAAAAATCTACTATTCTGGTCGCAAAGCAACAGAAAAGCCAAATCAAATTATTCAATCAGGAAGGCAATGACATGTACGTCATCCCGTCTTTGCTTAAAGAACAAATCAATCGAGCAGATAATGAAAAGACTCTATAGCACAAACATGCTTCAGTATCAGTATATGCACATACATTTAAATAGACTGATTACTGGAAACTCACCGCTCGGATTGTTCCAGAAGCCACTGAAGCTGCGGGAAGGACGAGGCCAGCAGAGCTGCTCGGACTGGAAACGTCACCGCCTGCTTTAGTGATCGGCACAGTTCCTCCATCTGATGAACCATCTCCCAACTGTAACCTATTCCAGGACCAATACAAACGTAGATAGAGAATCAATACAACGATTGGAAAAAAAAAAAGAACTAAACATACTTGTCAACCGTATAGTCTTACCAGGGTTATCTACGCCGGCGTCCCATCCAGTGGTCCACCCCAAAGACAGAACATCGTTTTCTGACCTGAGAGCCACCTCCTGCAGAAAGGCCTGAGGGTCCAGTGGAGTGGCCTGGCCGCCGGGACCGGACAGAACATCTGCATTGATCCAGATGGGTCCTTGCAGCTTATTTCGGACTTCTTCTAGAAGAACCATGGATGGCGAAACAGCTGCGAGACTGAGAATAAAAGCACGTGGTTTCTTCTCACATCCATCTAACACAAAGACCTAACACACACCTTTTGAAGTCTAATTTGATTCCTTTGTTGTCAAATTCCACTACTGATTTTAGCCAGTCCTGCAGGGTGATGTCACTGTCGTTCTCGGGTGGGTGGGCCATGATGGGGTCTTTTGGCTCCAGTGCCCTGAGAAGAACATCAGCTTCAATCATCTGTGCAGATCCTCAAGAACATAAGATAGAAAATGTCATTGTTAAATTTGACTTAAATGTGACAGAATATTGGTGATATCAAGCAATCCATTCTCTGATTTTTGTCACACTTACAGTAGTGTAAAGTACTTTTTGATTCTTTACTCCACTACATTTGAATAGACACTTGTCGTTACACTGTAATTGTGCACGACAAGTCGCTATCTTTTTCTACTGTGGTTCATTTCTTAGACAAAATCTGCAGGATGCTGAAGGTATTGGATGTTATTTAAGAGCAATAATCATTAATTAGCGGTTGCACCTTTTTGCACATTTGAGTTTGACTGAGACTGACTTTTCGTTTTTTTGTTTTTTTTAATCGATTTTGTTCTGCCATTTTGAAACATTGAGGTTAAACGTCACTTCTATAAGAGGAAATAAAACCTCATGATGAGTTTCTTGTTGTTGTGCCCAAGTTCAATACGAGTAAGTATGAAAAATTGAATACTTTACGAGTTTCACTGAAGTCTAGAATTGGCGACGTGTACCTTGTAAAGGAGTGATTTTTTACAGTAAGGTATCTGTACTTTTACTCAAGTATGGTTTTCTGGTAGACTTTACACCTCTGTCACAGATAGAAGTGAAGGTGGGATGCAGCCTGAATAGACGGTCAACCAATCACAGAGAGGGACACACACACACACACACACACACACACACACACACACACTTCAAAATAGAACAATATAATAACAATATTCTTTACTCACCCCGAACAGCTTCAGCAATTTTGCTCTGGCTGTTTGCCGCGTGAAACCACTTGATCTCCGCGGCATCTTTTCCTTGAATTAACCTCTTGTTGAAGAAAAAATCCAGCGTATGATCACTCATTAAGCCTGCGAAGAACCATCGGCACCGAAAACACAATTTAAATCAAATATTAACCTCCGGATCACGCGCGAGCCGTGTTGCTTTCTTACCGATGGAGTTTGACTGGGACTGCAGCCTGAAGTAACACGCGACCAAAACCCAAAATAAAGCAAACAGTGCGTAGCGATAGTATTTATATTTTACTAAGCCCATGTGCTTAGATGATTGACCAGCTTAGAACTTTTGTATCATGACAGCTAATGCATATCAGAGCAACTACCGGTGTCGAAGTGCATCATGGGATATGCAGTTCCGGGTTTATAGCTCGCGAAACAAACGTTTGCGTTTTAAGAAATATATTATTAGAAGACTTTATTATTAGAATTATATCACATAATGAAAAATTATAATATACAACTGTATATTTAATCATCTTATATTGAAAAAATGATGTATAGATATACAGTATCTATACGTTTTTTATTCTCAGTATCTATACGTTCTAGTATCGTTTTACTATATTACCAGGCATTTGTGTTGTGTGTAGCTAACCTAGTGGTACGCTGGTGTGTTGTGTGTGAGATTACAACTTGGCGCATTGGGGCACGAGTATCTAAAAAGACATCAACTCTCTTCTCGGACAGAATTAACGTCACCTGCAAAGTCACCACAGTATTATTAATACGTACCATGGAAAAAGCACAATGATACTAGAGTTTAAGTGTCAAATAAAATCAATTTATTATCCATGACAAAAATGTTTTAACAAGTTTAAAATGATTATATACTGACTTCATAAAAAAACGTGCAATTAATTTTTCAAACAAAACTACGCATTCTCACACAACTTTCTCATCAGATGTAGAATCGTTTGTATGGTCAGTAGTAGATGGTTGGATTAGCTCAGTGTTCTGCTGATCATCAGTAGCCGAGCCTCCAGATTTAATGAGATGTGACTGACAGTCTCTGGTGTCCCGGTCCACGCTCCACTCACTCTTCCCAGAAGCCTTTGCGTCTTTGTGAGAGAGACCCAGCTCTTCTAACTGCAGCTGGAGACGCTTCTCCATGTCTTCTGTGTTTCGTGCCAACATGTAGCTCACCTTCCTCTGATGAGCCAAGGCCTCTTCCTTGTCATTTAACTAAAATCAAATCAAAAAGTAATTCAGAAAGAGCTGAAACAGAAAGTCGAGCCGACGCCTTTACCAGATCAAGCAGCACATGCAAGACTTCCCCGGACTCATCCGGAACCTTAAACGCAGCAGGCAGGAGGTTTTTCAGCCGTTCTGCAACACCGAGTGACCCGCGCTTGCCTTAAAACGACACACGCAAACAGAAAGAGAAACATCATCTAAATTTAAAAAAAGGTGCTCAACCTTAAATAAAACGGTGCCAAACTTGACTATAACGTCAATTTTATTTTACTTTATTTTACTGTCAATATATTGTGGCCAACTATGCATTAACAAAAATTGATATTGAAAAATGAATTGTATGTTAATGTATAATAATTTTGATATTTTACTTCATCTGATCCATACATCCAGCCAGCCATCTTTTCATCTGTTTATTTTTCTATATGTATAGTATAATCTGTCTATATACTAACCTATCTGTCCATTCTTTCTTGGCCCGCGGGCCTCAGGTTGGGCATCACCGAAAACCTGTTTTAACACTGTAACCTCTTACTGAAAGACCCTGATCTGAGGAATATTCAATATTTGTGAATTTTTTTATTTATGTTTCAAAGCAAATAACAGTTTTGTATTATTTAAATAGTTATGTTACATTCCTGTGTATTTCTTTTTTATTCCATTTTAGTTTTTTTTCTAGTATTTTGGAATAAGAGGGAACAAAAGACCACATCTAAGTCCTTTGTCATGTACTAACTTGGCCATTAAAGTGGAATCTGATTCTGATCTTAATTTGGAAGGTTCCATCATCACGTTCAGATGGCTGCTCTCCTCCACAGATGAGCTATACCTCTATCATGTCTCTGGGTTTGTAGCGGGCGTCTGTCGGTCTCAGCCAGTCGCAGGACATCCTCCCCGACCCTTCTCAGCTGCTGCTCAAAGGCGATGCGGTACGCGTCCATCATTGCGTACGCCTCCTCCTTCCTCTTCTGCATCTGCTCCAGCTAATGCAGAGGAACAGAATGTAATGTGTGGACGTTTCAGTGTTATGGAAGCGTTGAAAGCACCTCCAGCTTGAGCTGCAGGACTTGTTTGCGACTGGCGGCTGCACTTCTGGCGCAGGAGCATGGCTCGCCTCCGCTGCACTGACAGGCTCCAAACACGGCCAGCTTGGAGAAAACACACTCAAAACAGTCACACACACACAGTAAAACTTGTAATTAGTGGATCAGAAGCACGTTGACTGATCGTCTTTACCTCCAGAGTAGAGTCGTCTGCTCGGAGGCTGCGGGGAGGCTGGGTTCTCTGGAAGTCTCTTCTCTCCTTTGCACTCAGCATGGACAAAAGCTCCAGACATTTCTGACTCAGCGCTTTTGCAGAAAACACAGCATATGCATAACCGTACGTCACTTTCATTTAAATTAATTTGGTAAACACTTAAACACTTATTTTTTTGGTAAACACTTAAAAAAACTGAAAAACAACTTGCAGAATGATTAGCATTTGAAGAAATGTTTAACAAGAAATGTTTCTTGTTGTTGATTGTATGTCTTTCTATCCATCTATCTGTCTGTCTATCTATCCATCCATACGTCCGTCCTCCGTCTGTAAACCTATCTATGTCTGTCTGTCTGTGCTTACATCCGTCTGTTCATCCATCTATCTATCTATCTATCTATCTATCTATCTATCTATCTATCTATCTATCTATCTATCTATCTATCTATCTATCTATCTATCTATCTATCTATCTATCTATCTATCTATCTATCTATCTATCTATCTATCTATCTATCTATCTATCTATCTATCTATCTATCTATCTGTTACATTAGTGTTAGGTCAACTGACATGCATTCTCGGCCATTTGCTCCCGATGTTCTCTCATTCTGTCCTCCAGGGTTTCCTTTAAGGCTTCGTTTTCCGCCACCAACCTGTAGTGCGACAGAACCGAGCTTGTACATTAAAGTGAAATCTGTCTACTTGTATAAAACGACTTAATCTAAAGTGAATCATATTCTTCTCTAATCTCACTACATACAAAATGTATGATTTACCTTTCATACTTTAAGTTCCACGAGATCTCCACATTCTTGAACTGTACCTGGTTGAACGTTATCTCCCACTGAAGTGCATTGACCTCCTGCAGATCGTCGATATTTACATGAATTACAAGACAAAAAAAAAGTAAATTACTAAATGAAGCAAACAAACAAACAAATAAACAGTTAATGTGTTTTTATGATCTGACACCTTTTCTAACGCCTTGGTCCTTTCTTCACTCTTCTGAAGTAATGATTTAGTATGACAAGTTGCTTTGTCCAAGATTGCCTTTAAGAAACAACGTTAATCAGAGTTTCACATGGATGGATGGATGGATGGATAGATAGAGAATGGTTTTTCTATATCAGAAATATAGATTTATGTCTCTAAAACTATAGGAAAAGATCATGAAATATTTCTTACCTGTCCTTGCAAAATCCTCAGAGCCTGGTGTTTGCCCTCCAGGTGGCGGTGAGTGACTTCCAGTTCGGTGCGTAACAACTCCACTTCCTGAGGAGACGCTCAGAATAAGCTGCGTTCACAAGAAACCCGAGATGACTTCTTCTTCTTACCTCTGTTACGTGCTGCAGGCGCCTGTGCAGCTCCTCATTAGTGTCCTCGGAAGAGCTTTCTACAAGATGATAAATAACATCTCAACTGTAAACAAGACACCACCTTTGACACCACAGCGCGTTCATCTTACTAAAGAGACTAGAGTCTTTAGGAGTGAAGGAGATCTGAACCTTTGTTGCTCCTCTCTCTCTCTCTATTCTACTGTCTGTCAATCTGTTTATACTGCATGTCTATCCATCCCTCCATGCCTAAAGTATCCTTGAGCAAGACAATAAACTCAATCTGCTCCTGGCTTCATGGCTTAAGTTTGCCATTAAGTTGATGATAGTTAGCAACACATCCTGGTCAAAGTTTCCTTCTCAAATGACAATTGTGGAACGTTTGTTTAAGCAGAGAGCACACAAGGCTGTTCCTCCCTGTGGAACGTCACACATAAAAACCACCCTGGAGTGTGTAAAGCTAGACGTAATTTATGGCAAGATGTTTGTTTTGGATAAGTAATGTCTCTTTCTCACGCCTGTCCAGAAAACCAACCTGACTTTCTTTTCTCCATGCTTCCAGCTTGTTCTCTGGCAGCATCCAGATCTTCTCTGAAAGCTGCATACATGGCTCTGCATGAAGTCCAGGAGAAGAACCCGGGACTGTCACTGCTCCTGCTCCCCGGGTGGGACAGGAAGTCCAGAAGTTTCCCTCTGCTCCTGGTCCCATTGTGTCCCAGAGCTCGGGCCCCTGAGCCGTCACCCAGGTCCCCCTCTGACATGTCATCGTCCGTGTAGTTCGGGTCGTTCGGAACATCGCCCTGCATTACAGTAGACTTCTGAAGAACAAAAAAATAAATAAACGAAAGCCCAAACTGACACAAAAAAACAGACATTACCTATCGATCGATACTGTGCATTTCAGACTTGTGCAAACTTTTGTCTTTTACATAATGTGATTAATATTTTTGCTAGAATAGCTCTAAGATGAGGTAAATGTAAACGACTGACCTTTACAGCAGAAAACACCGCGGAATCACTTTGTCTAAATTACACCTCAGCGTCTCGCTCATGCGGAAGTGGGCGTGGTTTTACCTTAAAAGACGCTTTTGTCCCGTTATGTCACAGATCCCTGTCCGAAACCGCTTTTCCATCACTGGGAACATTTGCACAACATCATTTTAAGAAGAAAACTTCAGCGAGGACGCCAGCAAACATCTTTAGTCTTGTCCAAAACTGTCCAAGAAACGTCATGTCTGGACTGTCTTTCAATTAAAATCAGTTTACCTTTATAATGGTAGGAACAAAATATATTTTATGTTGGAACTTTATTTTAGAATGTAATGCACTGCAAATGTATGCATGTTTGTTAGACTTGTATTTAAAACATTCAGAAATGCACAAGTCACTCAAATGTCAATTTATTGCGTTCTACTTTGGCTGAATTGTTGACAGGCTCTACAAACGTGTTGTGCTGTGACACCATTAAACATAAATTATGTGAAAACAAACATTATTTTCTCCTTTTTGAACAATGAAAACTTTCTAAAAAAAAAAAAAGAACAGAGCGATAGGCTGAAACCAACACAAAGCAGCGTTTGCAAATAAATATCAGACACAAGACAAAGAACCATCTAATATAAAACTAGATGACAACTACAATGATAACAAAAGGTTGTAGAACTGTATGTCAGCGCCAGGTTTCAGTCACTGTCATACTCCTCGATGAAGAGATCTTCCTCCTCGATCAGGGCTTCAGTGCTGGTGGGCTGAGGCTGGCTGGCAGGAAGTTCCTCAGCGGGATCTTCCCTACTTGACAGGCTGTTTTCAGTCGTGGCATGTGATGCTGAAACCGTTTGATGGGTCTGAGCTTCGAAAGAATCCTCATGTTCACTCTCAGTTTCCAAAGCGCCATGGTCTTTGTCACCCAGGGCTTCAAATCTTAAAAAAAAAAAACATTCAGAAATAGTTAAGGTTTTTATTTTAGTATAAAACTCACTCTACCTGCTCTTTTTGCACTTTGCAAATTCCCAGGATTTTCAGAGAATTACATTATATATTTTGATTCATTTGCCTCTTTCTTTCCATCACTTATCATCTCTTTTCATGCAGATTGTTTTGTTATTCTCTTAAATTCCTTAGTCCTGTTAAACAGAATTTACTCCAAACAAGAATTTAATTTTTTAATTCAAGTTGTCATGGTTTGTCAGAATTTGCTGAGAATAAGCAAATGATCCGATTAACCATTGGTCCACTGAACTGTACATGAAATCTCACCGGCCAGGAAGTCTCTGTTGAGAAAGATGTCCGACATTCTGGAGAAAAGATATCTGAGCTGAAAAGTACCAGAAACCATATTGTTAACCTCAAACCACACATTTTGCTCCAGAAATCACATGAAACGGCCTGACCGACCTTGATTCCTCATCGGGTTTGAGAGCTTAGCGAGGTAAGGAACCAGTTCTGTTGAGAGACTTGCTGGGGTCAGGCAGAAGTTTAGGAAGAGTGACTGAGCAGCCAGATTATTCTCCCGATACTACAACACAGAAGGATGTTTAGACTTTGAGGACCTTGTACTAAGTAATGTTGGCTTGATCGGCAAAGATTTGGTTCACCGTCTTGTTCACGTGCAGCCAGTGTGGCTTATGGAGAGGCTTGAAACCCGTAATAGACTGGCCACTGGTATTGGAGTGCATAAGCCCTCTGGTGGCCACCGAAGATCCATACTCCAACATAGTAGACCTTGACTGCGAGAAGAACAACACCATGACAACAAAGCTGTTGCTATGATACGACATAATGAGGAGATTGAATGCTTCTTCTGATTTACACTCCACTCTGCGGTCAGAAAATCACTATCAGAGAGGTATTCGCTGGCCTGTGCGACGTCTTCTATAGCTGAGAAGAAGTCAACGTAGTTCTGATGGAGGTAAAGGTTGAAAAACTCCCCAGACATGTGTGAACGCTCGATGACAAGCTGTGGAAATATAATCGGAGCGTTAGGTAGAGCATGAAACACACTTGAGGTTCCGACGTGAAGGATGTTAAAACCTACTTCTGGATCAACCAGCAGTTTGTCTCTGTGTTGATGTGTTAGGTGTGGAGGGAGCTTGGGTGCTTTGGAGCGTTCGTAGCTTTCCCCTAAAAATTACAAAATTGTTTTATAAGAGTTCCAGCTCAGAAAGCAGAGAACCATCTTATAATTACACATTTTTAATCTAAAAGGCCAGAAAGTGGTTTTGTTGTACAGGCAAGCTCTAAATATCACTGGAATCGAAAGGTTCAAGAATTATAATCTTGCATATATTTCTACGTCTCATGCTAATTGTCATAAATCATGTTTGACACAAATGCAAACAAGTCAGTGTTTTTTGATCCTATTGAAACCATACCAATTTTATATAAATTCATAGACGGAGCTATATATGTATGGCTATAGCTACACTTGTATTACATATATGATAGTTCAAATACTTCAATCAAAAACTCAAATAATCAATGATCATCCAGTAACAAAACATTCAGTAACAAAAATGTCGGTTAAACATCTCTAAACGCATCTATTTACTCAGTGTTAGGTGCTGTGCTTTGAATTCTGCTTTTCCTCTGTCTATCACTGTTTTGTAATTTTGCTTCATCTGCGGTGACCTTAGGTATCTTGAAAGGCCTTTAAATCAAATGTATTATTATTATTATATCAAAACGAGACAAAATCAAGTTGTTGAAATACTAACGTTTGCAATAGAGAATTCTTCCTAAAGCTCTGAAAAGGAAAAGTGACGCATCTTTTCCTCCAATAGGGTTCTGGTCTATCATGTCTGTAGATTTTGAAGTCTTTGTCCTTCCTTTTGACTTCACGGTGTTCTTCACTGACGGGGCTTTGTCTTTTTTGGAAGCCCATAGTCTCCTCTCCACACTCTGGTCTGAGATAGAATGAATTTCAAAATGAATACAATAATATTAAAAGCAAAATTGTATTTATGTATTTGTTTTTTTTTCACCAGTGAAAGAGGAAAACTGCAAGCTATTGATGGCACTGCGTATATCTCCCGAGCTTCCAGAGCAAAGAAGATCTAGAGCAGCTTTATCCGGAATAGAAATTTTGCCAGAACTCTGGCAAAGAAACAGAGCGAGACAGGATATGAGACCTACAGGTGATCCCACGAGAATGCTTCTCAAAAAAAGTCCAGCTTACTTTTCCTGCCTCAATGGTCACAATGCGACTGAGTACTTTCATCATACTGGTGGGAGCAACGGGATTAAAACTGAAATGGAAATAAAATGGGCTGATATGAATAAAGCTCATCTCAAGAAATTATTGACCAAAGCTATTTCAATATTTTCCATGTAAATTTGCATAAGCCATTGGAAATGAACCCAAACCTTATGTTGTGAATTCTGAGTTCATGAAGAACGTCTTTAAAAAGCAGTGTGGAGCTCTTGTTGCCGCTGAGACTATCAGACACAATCATAACCAGCGGACAACGTCCTGCTTTACAAAACTGCCTGAATATACAGAGACAAAGACATGCATGAATGATGATTTCACCACTGACAGAGAATTGACCTCATAGTGGCACTTACCTCAGGGAGTCGTGCAAGCAGTCCGGTTGCCTATAGAACTGGTTCGGCAATTCCTAGGATTTCAAGAGATTTAAACAGAGTGAGAGAGAAGAAGACAAGATAAGTAATAAAAGACAAAGACAGAGAGAAAATTTGACCCATGTTACAAAACTGATCAAAAGTTTGGGGTCACTTTTTAAACTAATCAGAAATACATTCTATGCATTGCTAATGTGGTAAATAACTATTTTAGATGTAGTAAATGTCTGTTTTTTTGTGCAATACATAATGTATCTACATAAGTTTATAGAGGCCACGCTCAAAATGGCCAGAAATACAGAACTTTTCTAGAACTTGTCAAGGTGACCCCAACCATTTGAACAGTAGTGTATATTGCAAATGCATTATGTAAATGCATTAAAAATAGTTTGTTTTTCTTCACACACCTCTATGAGAATGATTTTTCGATCTTCTGTCAGTTGTTCTCCACTCATTTGTAGACGTCTGTATTTGTTGGCTCTCAGCAGAAACTCTTTGAACTGCGCTGTTTGCGAGCTGCCGAGGAAACTGTTGAAGCGCGAACCTGTTGAAGGAGTGAAAAGACATTACATGTGCGAAGAGTAAAACATGTAAAGTGATTTCAGTTCAATTTCCTCCCTGACCTGGATCAAAGCTGTTTGTGAACAAGTCCTCTGTGCTGTAGTGAGAAGAGCTGGAGGGATTGGACCATTCTTGAATTTGAAAACCCAAATCCTGGGCAAGTACTCGAATGGTGGCCGTCTTCCCACATCCTGAAGGTCCAGTGAGCAGCAGAATAGCGCCACTCTGTGGAAGCAGCCACACAAAAATGTAAAATAGAATACGTAGTCTTGTGATTAATAGTGAATAAATTATTACTTCAATACATTAATATAGTCATTTCTAATTAATACAATTATTTGATTATTGAAAAAAAAATACACATTAACAATATTTATAAAAACATTAATAATGTATCATATTAAAACAATTATTAATAAATATAGCATTCATTAAAATTATGTATTTGTCTGTAATTTAATGGATTGTATTTTATTATGAGCTCTTGGTCAACAAAACACATAGTATTGTAAATATATACATAAATATAGGTTAGAAAAATAAATTCATTTTGCTTCCTAAAAAGTACAAAGCATAAAAAAAATAACAAAACAGAAAAGCAAACACAAATTCCTGACAAACAGTTCTTATTTTCTTGTATGAGTAAAAACATTAAACACTTGTATTAATCACTACCAACCTTTTTTCCTTCATCCAAATGAACTCTCAGCCAGCTTTCTACTTCTTCAACCTTTTTTTTGTGGACAGCCAGTTCAGCCTATTACAAAATAGAAAGCATAATTGAATTATAAACTACAGTACGTACTAAGTGCTTTACAAAATACTTCAAGATTCAAGCTTCAACACTATGTTAATCCTTAGTGGGGATTAGTTAAGGGAAAAAGCGTTGTTTTAGTTTCAGTTGCTCTGAGGAGGAAAGAATAGGGACAGGGACAATATTCACAACTTACATATTTCACTCAAAATTATTAGTGTACAGATAAACTATAATAAATATTTATTATAAATATTTATACAGATACATTTTGCACACAGAAAAAATCTGAAGAAATGCAGCTTTCAAAACTAAATAAATAAACCTGAGCTTGACAGATAAACTGGATAATGTCAGTACCTGTGTGTGGGGAGAATGCAGATCCACCCAAGGTTCATTCTGGTCAGACTTTTGCAATCCACTCAATACACCAATCAGGCTGTCAGGCACATGGAGATTGACTTTCCTTTTCTTGGACTTTTTCCCTTTTTGCTCCACGGAAGATGGCCACCCAACTGCTCTGTCTTGCCCAGTAAGTGCACGCTTTTTCAGGGACCGGGTCGTTCCTCCCAAAAGTTCGCCAAACGATGGTTCAACCCAGTTGTTTATCTACAAAAGAAATAAGCATATTTCAAACGAAGCATTTCTCGTGTGAACCTCACACATCCTCAGGGTAAAATAACCTCTGCTCACTAATAAAAACAGATCAGAAATTTACAAAGAGACATATTAGTTGATATTCCATACTTTCCCAGAGGATTGTTTTCCTCCAAGAGAGAACTTTGACATCATCAACCTGGACGTCCCATTCAGTTTCACCTGTCAAAACACTTCTGCGGACACAAAAAAGTATCTTAAAAGTATAAACACGTGTTAATGGGAGGATTAAATGTTTTGTGAAGTTACAAATGGTGCACACAGTAAAAAGAAATTCAATACATTTTGTACTGCTTCAGGTTGATTTATGCAGCTAAACTGCATGCAGTTGACCGGTGTAAAGTTACAATAGAATACTTACTATAATTGCACTATAATGCGTATATATGTTTTATCACTCTTGGTGTTTAATGCTGTTTCTAGTCGTTAGCTTGACGTCAAACATGCTAGTAAAGATAGCTCGACACGGGTCAAATCGTCATCCTTGACTAAACAAATGTGCAGTTACTGTTCACACTCACCTCCGTCATTTTAATAATTACTTTTGCAACTCTGGACGTAATTTGACGCTGGTGCAAGTTACAAGAAAAATGTGCTAACGAATACTATCACTTTAAAGTTGAGCAGAACCGCCCCTTGGCTGTCGCGTGTGGATGACGTCATCAAGCATGCTACCGTCTCGTCTCCACCACGTTCTCGTGCTTATGCTAGAGACACTTAAAAACATTGCAATCGAATAGACGTTTTTTGCTGTTTTTTTTTGCGGCTTTTGCATCCAGAAATACAGTCTAGATCAGATTGTATTTGTGGCCAATTGTGTCGTGGCTTTCAATTGGGAGCAACGCCTTTACTCGGGATTTTTGTTTTGAAATGAGAATCATGAAGAGACCAAATATTCTTCTAACAGGTAAACGGACACAAATTATTTTTTATTATTTACTAGTAATAGTAACTATATGTATAATGTAATCTGTGTGTGGAACAACTTAAATAAAGTGTCTTAATAATTAGTTTGTGTGTGTGTGTGTGTGTGTGTGTGTGTGTGTGTGTGTGTGTGTGTGTGTATATATATATATTATTATTAATAATATACTATTATTATTAATAAGAACATTCATTGTCAATGTTTTGTATTTGTAACATATATTTATAATATATTATTTGTTACAAATGTATAAAACAAATAATATGGGACTATTTTAACCAACCAAACGATAAAATAATAACAAGCAAGTATAACAATAACTTTTTTAATAAAAAAGAGAATGTAATATTTCAGATCTGCGATTAAAAGTAATACGTTGCATTTTGATGTGTTAACCTTACATGTGAGTATGACATTATCTCAAGAACACATTGTTTTGTTACATATTTTAATAATTGTAATCTCCATTTCTCAAATTTTGAAGGAATCACATGTTGGAAAATACATAATAGTAAATATGTACATGTAAATGCATTGCAACTGTATCTGTCCTAGAGATTAAATTTAGTAATTGTCTGGCAAAACTTTAGGAACACCAGGAGTGGGAAAGACGACCCTAGGAAAGGAACTTTCTCAGAGAACAGGACTGCTTTATGTCAACGTTGGAGACATGGCGCAGGAAGGTACGTTGCAGTTAAAATATAAGCTCTGCTCTGGTTTAAATGGTGTTGTAAATGTTTGATGGATTTGTTTGCTCAAATCGATAATCTTTACTTTCTGAACCGCGTTTCCCATTTATAGCGGAATACACACACTGGAATCACACACCTACGAATCACAGAGCAGGACACAAGCGCACACATTAGCACTCTCACCACGATTGGCAATTCTCATGTTTTTGGACTGTGGGAGGAAACTTGAGATCTGTAGAGAACATGCAAACTCCACACAGAAATATTTGTGTAACAGATGTATATTTGTTTCTGTTTAGGGCAGTTGTTTGATGGATTTGATGAGGAATACCAGTGTCCTATATTGGATGAGGACAGGGTATGTGTTATTGCAATGATTATTTTCTTGGTTTGTTTGAACCTTTTCTCCACATTTGAATATACTATGTGTATATTTACACCATTCACTGACCATGTTTCATCACATTTCATCAGAAGTGAATTAAAGCAATTATTTATGTCACAGGTTGTGGATGAGCTTGAAGAAAAAATGGGAGACGGGGGAGTTGTCGTGGATTATCACGGCTGTGATTTCTTCCCTGAACGATGGTTTCACATTGTTTTTGTCCTTCGCACAGACAACACCAATCTCTATAACCGACTTGAAAGCAGGTTTGTTTAGCCAGGATTTTTGGGTTTTAAATTTATGAGCTATTTAAGAATGTCTTAGAATCAGCTTTGAGCTACTGATAAACAGTTGTAAGCCATAAAGATAACGTGTCTTGTTTATATAGTAGATATAGTGATAAGATTTAATGAACTAAGCAGCAATAAAATGGAAAAACAGTATAAATACAATAAAAATGCAATACCTATATACAAATGAAAAAACAAACAACAAACATTATAATAAATGTGGGTTATTGCACCTTATCAGAAGAAACCAATACCACATGACATAATTATTATTCTTGTTATAATTTTGAATAATTATTGTTTATTGTAGTAATCATTAACAGTTATTGTTTATATAACAATAAGACTCAAAAGGTTATATTGCAACTTATATTGCGACATATAAATTAACAAATTTCATAATATTTTAATACACACACACGTATGTATGTATATATTATTGTAGTCATATACTGTATTATTATTATATACACTATATTATTTTTGTCATCCAGTTATTATACATATAAATGCATGCTTTAATAACTGTCATATGCTTGTACATATACTTGCTTTTTCTTATATCCTTCTGTTGATTATTCAGAGGATATTCAGGAAAGAAGCTCCAGGACAATGTTCAGTGTGAGATCTTCCAGACGATCTTTGAGGAAGCCAGAGAGGCGTACAAGGAGGAAATTGTCCATCAGCTCCCCAGTAACACCCCAGAGGACTTGGAGAGGAACCTGGAGCAAATAATGCAGTGGATTGAACAGTGGATGAAAGACAACAACTGAGAAAGGAGACTGTAAATGAAATGTGTATTTTCAAACGTAGACATGACTATGATAATGCTAGTAGTTAATGGTTCCAGACAGTTTTGAAAACTCAATTTCAAAGTGAATAGAAGAAATAAATATTTTTATACAGTATTTGTTACTCTTTCTTGGTATGTTTACATTTTTTGCTTTAACATTTTTTTGTATTATAAATAGTCACACGGAAAATCTGTTTTTCATTGGCACCTCCACAGTGATGTATTCGTTTGTGTTATTTTGCATTACATTGATATGGCTTTATATTTATTTTTGTTAGGGTATTAATCTATATCATATTCGAACATATGGACGAGGCTCCGAATAATGAAATAGAATTGATCACAATAATCAAGATTGTTTTTGGGACAGAACAGAGGTTTTAGTTGCAAAACCACATGGACAATTGTTAATTTTAGGATCTTTCGTTGCAATTTAATCACGTGATATACTCACTTTATTATGTTGAATTGGTTTCAATAATTGTATATAATGTCTGCACTAACGAGCTTGATTGGCTTTTATTACCAACGTAAACATGCCTCAGACAGTTCGTTCTCCTAAAAGAATCTCCGGGACGATACATTTTTGTAGGTCAAACGATGTTTGTTCACGGCATTTCCAGGTAAGGCTTTCTCGCCAAACTGGTTCAGATGGAGTGACGTCATCCACCGAGGCTGGACAGATCACGTGATTGATTCACCTGTAGCACCAGAGGCGGAAAACTAGTATCGATGAAGGTAAGAAAGCCGTTTTATATTTGCCGTTTTTATATCGTCTTGTGTACTTAGTTTTGGTATAGTTTCTGCTAGTAGTAGTAGTAATGATTGTGCTGTCTATTTCGCGACGTGTTTGTGGATCGTACATGATCGTTGAGAAATGCTGTATTATTGTGAGGCTTTTTGTTAACAGCCACGCGTTATAGATCATTATAGACGACGGTTTCCTCCTCATTTCTTCCTAAAGACTTTGTGAGTTAAACGCGAAATTGTAATTATCTTTTTGTATGGCCCATAAGGTATTCCAGGTAACACGGAAACTTTCCTAATTTGGGTTTGTGGAAATGTTGTGGCGTTTGTGCGCATGCGTGCGAGTGCGTGCGACTAGGAAATCTGATAAAGTGTCGTTATTTCCCCTAGTTCTGCTAGGACAGAAGAATCCACATGTTTGGAAACGGCTTTGATCGAGTCCGGGATATGCCTCACTACGACCAGGTGCCCATCGGCTCAATGCCATGGGGTCAGCAGCCTTCTTATCCTCTTGGTGGTGAAGTTCCAGCTACCAGCTTTGAATCTCTACCTCCTCCACCCCTGCCCGAGTATCCACCAATTGGGCCGGAATTCTACCCCAGTGATGCGGAGGACCAGACAGATGATGCCATGGACATTAAACCCGTCCGACGTTTCATTCCCGACTCCGTGAAGAACTTCTTCAGGGGCAGCAGCAACCGAGGGAGCCAGAAATGGACCTTTCCACCACCACCGACCGACACGGTGAACACCACCACTGAAGGTGTACGATGCTCTCCTCCACACTCTCGTCCTCCATCGCCCACCACCACAAGCTCCTACACGGATCCGTACGGGGGGTCGGGGGGCAGCTACACATCGAGAAAGGAGCAGGCGATGTTACTGGGCGAGCCAGGAGAGTCCGTGTCGGGACGTTCTCTGCAGACCGCCTTGACTTATAGCGAGAAGGTGGAGGAGTACAATCAGCGCTACGCATACATGAAGTCCTGGGCCGGACTGTTGCGCATCCTGGGCTGCGTGGAGCTGCTTTTGGGGGGCGTTGTGTTTGCATGCGTCTGCGCATACGTGCACAAGGACAACGAGTGGTTTAATATGTTTGGCTACACGATGCAACAGACTTATGGGGGGATGATGGGCGGCGGATATGGGGCGATGTCCATGGGTGGGATGTATGGAGCCAGTGGTAGTGGTTATTACTCGGGACCCCTGACTCCTTATGTCATCGTGGTGGCTGGGTTAGCGTGGATCGCCACGGTTATTTTAGTAGTGCTGGGGATCACCATGTATTACCGTACCATTCTTCTGGATTCCAATTGGTGGCCGATCACGGAGTCTGTGATAAACTTTGGATTGGGGGCTCTTTACTTCTCAGGGGCCATTGTGTATGTGCGAGATACCCTTCGCGGTGGTCTTTGTTACTACCCACAGTTTAACTCCGGACCCAACGCCGGGTTCTGTCGGACTGAAGCTGGACAGACCGCAGCCATCATCTTCCTCTTTGTTAACATGTTGCTGTATCTGGTGGGAGGATGTGTGTGTCTGAAGCTGTGGAGACACGAGGCGGCGAGGATGCGCAGGGAACGACTCGGTCAAGATGTAGGTTTGAAATATTCCCCTGAATATTTTGAACTGCAGGATGATTAGTTATATTTGTCTTCTCTTTTCTTTTCCAGATGAAAGCATCACTTCCTCTCACAATGGTGGGTATATGATGCATCGATTAATATTTAGGTTATTAGGAGTTTGAGGAACTGAGAGCTAGAAACCCTTCTTGAAATCGTGTAGATTTGTATTCTTTTTTTTTTATTCTAATCAGACGGAAGTGAGTTTTTAGGAACGCCTTGAGCGTTGGTGAATGGTTTATTGTTTTATCAAAAAAATTCCCTAATCAGTACCCATTGTTCGCTTATCAATAATAATGGCTAAAAGGGGGTTAAAATAAAATGTGGGTACATAAGTTTGAACACAACGCTAATGCTGAGTCATATGACTTCATATGGTCATATGACATACTTATCTTTTGTTTTTATCTACATGTTTTTTTTTTTTTTAACAATTTTAATGTTGTTGGTTTTTTACATTAGGGATTATAGCCCTCCAGGCTCATACAAAGGTTAATTAAAAATGTATTACACAAAAATATTGAAAACAAAATTATAACTACGGTCTAAATAATTTTTAGAACTGTACGCAATAATCAGCCATCTGATAATTCAATAAATTATCATTTGCTGGCTGTCATTTTAGGAGAGTTATATGTCTGTATCAGGGACTAGATGTAGGGTGGCTTGATTCATAAAAAAATAATTTAATTAAAGATCATAACACACTTTTTAGAATTATGTTGACCCTGGAAAAAGTTACTAACATTAAACTATTATTTAGATAAAACTAGTCTTTTGTTTATATTTCATGAACAGTTAATAAAAGTTGACTACAATCAAAACCAGATCAGTTTCAATTCACATAAAACCGACATAGCCTTTTATTGCTACATATTTAAAAATGTAAAAAATAACAATTGTTACGAAAGATTGACAACGCTCAAACCGCACAGTTTCGGCCAAGAGCTATATTTCATTTACAGATTTTTACTTGCAATTACAGATTGGCGCTGGATCAAGCGTTTCTGTGCCCATTCAAACGGGTCAGGTCATGGCCACCCACGAGTCCATCGATGGCACGACACCCGTCCCGCCGGTAATGATGGAACCGGAGATCCTACGGGGCCACATTCCCGCTGGCCACATCCCCAAACCCATGGTCATTGCAGACTATGTCGCGTACGTCCACGTCCATCACTATATATTCACATTATTTCCATTGTAGTTTCCATATTTGACATTTCCCTACAGAAAATACCCCACCATCCGCTCAGACGAGGAGCGCGAGCGGTACAAGGCCGTGTTCAATGACCAGTACGCCGAGTACAAAGAGTTGCATTCTGAGGTGCAGGTTCTGACTCAGAAGTTTGAGGAACTGGATAATATGATGAGGAATCTACCCAAACAGCCTTCTAGCCTTATGGTAATGCGTGGAGGAAATGACCTGATTAAATAATACTTCCACTCCGATTAAAAATATGGTTGGGAAATAGGACTAACGTTGGGATTTTTGCATCGACAGGAGCATGAGAGAATCAACAGCATCGTGCAGGAGTACAACAGGAAGAAGACTGTGAGTTTTGGTGATATTTTTCACTCGCTCTGGTCAAATGTTGTGTGTTTGTGAGCTTGTGATTGCTTGTTGACTCACGGACAGTTTCCGTCGTCTTCCATGTTGCCGTTCTGCATTCTTAAGTGGTTGCAAAAGACTGGCACGGTATCTGAGTTTCAAAGAGCTCGAACTGAAAAAACTGGAAATGTCGGGAGGTTGTGCACTCAAATAAATGGCACTGACACTTGCATTCTTTCTGTGTGTGTGTGTGTGTGTGTGTGTGTGTGTGTGTGTGTGTGGGTGAGAGAGAGAGTGAGTGAAAGAGTAAGAGTGTGACTAAGAGCACTTGACTTTTTTTTCTCGTTGTAGGATCCTACCATCTTGGAGAAAAGAGAGAGATGTGATTATCTGAAGAGCAAACTGGCGCACATAAAGCAGAAAATTCAAGAGTACGACAAAGTGATGGACTGGAATGATGGTTTCAGCTAAAATGTTTTTTTAAGTTGAGAATTTACTGGAGAAAAGATGAAAAATTGTTTGGAACCGCCGTACAGAGGAAATTTTATCGGTGTGTTTTGTGGAATATTATAAGCGACATTTTCGATTGTGCATTATAGGGAGATGTTTCTTTGTGGCCTTCAGAAACCATTGGAGAAGAAATCTGTGACTGGCTTATTTTGTGCAGCTTAGTGGAGCAAACTGTGTAAATGTCATGAATAAAGCGTTTGTTTCAACGGAGGTTATTTATAGTTTTAGGTCTTATCAATGTTGTGTTTTATTCACATTTTATACTGTTACCTGTGTTTTGTATTGTTGAATGCGTTCATTTTTACCATTTTGCTTTTTTAAAGTGTAAAATGGCAGACCAAATAAAAAAGCGTTTTGTTGTAGCCTGTTGGGTTCCGTCATTTTAAATGTAAGTTTTAATATGTTTCAAGTCACAAGCCAGTATGGTCAATATGGTTTTTTGTAGAAACCTAAATCTGGCTTGACAACTTTGGTCAATATAGGAATCAAGTTACAAGTTTCTTTAAACTGAAGACTTTAACATAACTCTCTCACCCACCCACACACACACACACACACACACTTTCTAAACTAGTCTTTAAATTCTGTGTGTGTGCACGTGTGAATTATATCTTAAAATGTATTCAAATTTAAAATTTAAATTAGTTTTTAAAACAATAAAATCAACATGTTTTTCTATTTTTATTATTTCGTTTCAAATTACATCGACACAACTATGTCAGTCGCTGAGGCGATGAAATATGTCTCGATCTATAATTGAAGCGAATGTTGTGTGTTTATACTGTGAACGGCGCCACGAGAACTGGTTTGTTTGACTGGCTGCGCGGCGCGCGCGATGAGGGCGTGGTCGCACCTGTGAGGTGTGGAGTGCAGGGGGCGGGGCTCTTTGTAGTGATGAGTGTAAAGACCGAAAGCTTTATATGAAACTCCCAAAAGTCAAAAGGCGTTTCAGACGCTCAGTCCTCGCCGAAAGACTTCAAAAAGACGAAAACACGTTCGCAGAAAAGGTGAGCAATAGCAACTCAAGTCATTTACTAACTTTTACTTTTACGGTTGCACGGTAATTTAAACATATTTTGTGTTTTTATTTTTACCTACCGCTGAAATAGTTTGAGCTGTACGTTCGTAATGATTCACATTAGTATTCCAAGCGTTTTGCACATTATCCCGTCTAAAAATCGTTTTATAACGTGTTTTGAATTCCTATAAGATTATATAGAAGTAATAAGAGCTTCAGGAATTATTTTTAAAACTGTTATTTAGAAGAAATGTCTCAAATACTCTTGATCAAAGACTTAAGTATTAAATTATTTTTGGGGAGTACCTTTTGAAAATAACATTTTAATATGTTAAATTACAAACACGTTTGTACCATATTATGTGTATGTAAAAAATACTTAAAAGTGCTAACCTCCAAACTACATGAACTACAATGTCCTGAACTGAAAATTGTGGTATGTGTTGCTGCTACGTGAGCAGGTTATTATTTTTTTTTTTTCTCGTGTATCAGATAAATTAGCTGAAGATTTTTCTCATGCACTTGTTTCCCTTTCTTTTATTAGCTCCTTTCTAGATCTTTCTAGATCTTCCTTTCAGACCAGTGACGTAGCTCTGCAGTTTTAATCATGCCGCAAAAAACAAGTTACCCTCTTCAGAGCAGCAAAAGACGGTAAGTTAACACCATTCAACCATCTAATACTGTAAAATAATTGACCATTATATCTGTCTCCAGTCATCACAGATCTTCTCACCGCCATGGTTCCTATCATCCTGATGATATGCTCCACTACTATAACTGGAAGTCTCCACCGGGTGTCATGAAGATCATGTCCATCATCATCATCATCATGTGTGTAGCGGTGTTTGCTTGTGTTGCCTCCACTCTGGCTTGGGACTATGACGCAAGTGCCATGGGAATCGGTATGGGCTTTGGAGGCAATCAGGGGAGCTACAGTGGATCAATGTACAGCGGTGGATATGGAGGATATGGATCCGGAGGAACGTACAGTGGAAATCTTGGAGGCTATGGATATGGCTATGGAGGAGGAACATATATGGACCCCAAGTCAGGAAAGGGCTTCATCATTGCAATCGCCGCAATCACCTTCATCGCTTTGCTTATCATCTTCATCATGGTGGTGTCGAGACAGAATGCCGCACAGACACCTTCCTTCTACCTGGCTTCTATCATTATTGGTGCCATCTTGGCTTTGTTCATGCTCATCGCTACCATTGTCTACTTGGTCGCCATTAACCCCACAGCTCAAACATCTGGATCCATGATGTATAGTAACGTCATGCAGCTGTGCTCGCAATATCAGAACCAAGACCAGGCTTCTGGAATCTTCCTCAATCAATATTTGTACCACTACTGTGTGGTGGAACCTGAAGAGGTGAGTTTGAGAACATCTAGGAGTAGGATGTAATTTTCTTGATTTATTTGCGTACAACTACAAACTAATGGTGTTTGTTCTTCTCAGGCCATTGCAGTTGTGTTTGGATTCCTGGTGTTCGTGGCGCTGATCATCTTTGTGGTGTTTGCTGCAAAAACCAGAAGTCAAATCAGAAGATACGGCAGAGATCGGGTTCTGTGGTATGACGTGAAGACCATCACCGACGGCCTGACGTCGCAGGGAATCGGGGAGTGGGTATGTTTTCACTAACACGGTCATTTCATCCGGAGAAATATGATTCTCCTCCTCGTGATGTTGGTTTTTGACCATTCATTTGGTACGACACATGGAGCGAGTTATGAAACCCAACACTGTTTGAGATGATTGACCTGCTGCTCTATATTCAAGGATTGAATGTGGCTCAACCAGTTTTCAGTTTTCTTGGAACGTTGTTGATCAAATAAACATTTCTATTATGATTAAGAAAAGTAAACGCACGATTTCCAGGAAGAGAAAGTTGCATGATGCTTGGTTTCTGGGTGTGTCCTCTAGCATTTTTAATTATTTCACATTATGGATAATGCGATATCTGTACAGTTTAACACATAAATGCTCTGTGATGGGTGTGTTTGGTCGATTTGGCGATAACTGGACTGGAAAGAGCATTTTTTTGTAATTATTCAAGCGGTGGATTAGATGTTCTTAGAGAGTTTACCATGTAAGCATCGCTAGTTTCGTGCTGTCCTGATGGTATCTGCGCAAGTGGTGGAACCGGTTTGCCTGGCATGAGTGTTTCTCCAGACTAATTACCATACAAAAGAACAGAAAATCTGGCGTAAAAATATAGAGATTTTACGAACGTGTTGTTTTATGATGGGTAGCTTGATGGTAAATAGGTTAATGCTCCAGGTTAGGTCTCTATCACTTTTTATTTTAGGTTTTATTCGAGATGCTTTTAGATGAGAAGATTTTTTTTTATTATTTCATTTCTCTGAGCCACACAGATTCTCTTCACATGGAACTAAAAGACTGGTGGATGTTAGAAGCGTTTTGCTTTTCAACTTGCCTTACTTTAAAATGGTCTTTTGTTTATTAGGTCATTCCTAATATTATATATTTGTATTTTAAATACTTTAGTAGTTTACTAGTAGAGTCTAACTAGTATTTTCTTATATACATTTTTCACTGTTATTGATAAAATCTAATTTAATCTACCTGCAAAAAAATCCGTTGTGATAATTCAAACTCTGATAATTGTGACTGGCTAATAATAATATGATATTTTTGCGACAGTGAAAGAATAATGAGCAGTAACTAACAGTAATGGAAAATTGTGATCGAGGTGCGACTATAATAATTTGACTATGCACTACCTCGCACTACCTGTTTGTAACAACTGAGCATGAAACTGCCAAATCATTGTGATTGTCAAACAGGAAATGCAAAACAAATTTGATTACAACCGTGTTCTTATTTTTCATATTCTACCTTTTCCACAGGTGAATAACGTGTCTGGAGATCCAGAAGCTTACGTCAACGACCATAATGACCAAACGTTTGTTTCCCAGCCGATGGTTCAAAGCTACGAAGCCCATAAACCGGCCTACAACTCAAGGTACTTTTGATGAAAGATCTCCGTTATAATAAATAAACCGACATATTTAAACCTCAAAGAAATCCTTGAAATGTTGGGCCTGAACAGGAGTGGCTTTAATTAGTAATTAAAATGTAATTAACATGATTATTTAATTATTCACAAGCCACATCCTAAACTATGACTACAGCAGTTACAACATAAAAATATACATATGAATGAAAAAATGAATCTGTAATTCATTATCCCCAGTTCCTCAGACATGATGAGCTCTTTGAGTGGGATGAAGAGCAAACTACGAGACTACGACACGGCGGAATCTGGAGATGAGCTTGAAACGGATTACGACAAGTGAGAAAGATTTTTTGGATCATTTTCTCTTGATCTCTTGATTTCTCTTCTACACTTCTTGGAGTGTTTTCATTTGTCAAATTGAAATGTGAATTTCAATGTTTTCCGTACTGTAGTGAATATCCTCCCATTATTAAAGAGGCAGAGAGACTCGAGTACAAGAAAGACTTTGACAGGAACCACATGGAGTATAAGCGTCTTCAGGCCGAGCTGGACGACATTAATCAGGGCCTGGTGGAAGTGGACAGAGAACTGGACGGCTTAAAGGAAGGAAGCCCACAGTTTTTGGTGTGTGGTTTATTTCAACTTGTTGCTTTGTTGTAAAATTTGGTGGACATTACCATTTCACATTTTCACCACAAAGAACTAAAATCCCTTGTTTTCAGATGTTTTCAGATGTTCTGTTTTTTTTTTTTTTACTTTTATTGATGGTTGTGGATAATATAATCTAATATTTTATTTTAGACTGACTGTAGTATTTCCCTATACAGTATTGTTTTGGTTACAAATATGTTAATCTAATATAATCTATATTTAATTTTAAACCAATTAATACAAAAATTAATTTTCACTTTTTAACATTCACAATATTGAAATTATTACTTTCAGAATACAGTATTTTCATGCGTTTATTTTTATTTTTTTTAAGGATGCGATGGAAGTGTACACCCGCTTAAGGAATTTGAAGAAGGTAAACACTCACTGTATATTCTAATATAAACGACTAGCTTTTAAATGTTATCACAACGTTTTGTGTTCATGAAAAAGCTAAGAAATATACATGTTTTCTCCCAGTCCGCAGAGTACCAGATGAAGAAGAAGAGATGTAAACAGCTGAAGGCGAAGCTGTCCCTCATCAAGCGACGGGTCAGTGACTATGACCACAGACAATAAAGCCGGCATAACAATCTCTGCAAGCCACGGGACTTTACCAAAGCTGTTTTGTGACTTTTTCATACCGTTTTGACAATCTATAGCCATCGTTTAATGCAAACATGTGTCTGCTTTTGAGCCAAACTAAACTTGATCGAAGTATTTTGGTATTGACTAAGTATTTTGTTTGGTTATTGAACTGGTTGTAGATTCTTAACTTTTTATGTGTCTTTTCAATTTTTAATTTCATCAAACAAACTCAGACATGATTGTGACCGGTTAAAAGTCTTGCATTGCTTTTCACACACTTGAAATGTGCTTTGTATTACGGTTTTAAGTCAACTCCAGCATTTTTTTTAACAATTTATTTTCACTTTGTGTTTTAGAGTTATTTTCTAAAAACATTTTAATAAGCACGCTTGGTGTTGAAGGCTTATGTACAGTTTGTTTTTATTTGCGATTGTGTATATTACAAATTAAAACGATGAATCTAGATGACTGTTTTGCTGTGTTCTTTTTGATATAATATTTATATTTTAGTGAAATAAAAAGTAATGTTTTTACGTGTGTGACTTAAAAGCAACAAGAACACGCTCGAATCCACACTTAATTAATTCCGGACAGTAGGAACGTCGGCATATCGGAACTAATGTTTTCAAGGCTGAGTGTCGCGGGGACAAATTGACGAGCGTACCGTAGTGTGCATGTTCCGTCGCGCTGCTTTTTCTTTCAATTTTAGTTAAATAGCATTAACGTTAACGTGTCGGTTAACAACATTATTATGTTTCCAAACACGCGCGCAATTTTATATAACATCAGTTAGGAAACCGTAAAACGTGTTTTCGCGGAAGACCGAGAAGTTCTGATTGAATTATGGACGAAGAGCCAGAAAGAGCGAAACGCTGGGAAGGAGGATACGAACGAACATGGTGAGGATGAACTTCATTTAAATGCTGAATTAGTATAAATATAACGGCATTTGTACGTTTGGACAACAGGTTCGTTGTGTCCGCTTATAACAGCGTCGCTAGAAGACATTTTCACAATAACACACGATATTATTTGATCTGCTAATCTATAGGAAGCAATATGTAATCTATAATCTATAAAATTGGGCTAAGCCGGGCCTTGAACTTGGGAACTAGTGCTACCCACTACGCCACGGTGCGGCCGTTTTAAAAAGTGTTGAAAGAGTAGAAGTCATGGATGACTAAAAATGTTTGCTGCAAAAAAAAAATGAAAATGAAAAAAATGTATATTATTTCAGATCTTTTCGGTCCTCTGAACCTGAAATTAGATCTGAATAACCCTCATGCCACAGTTACTTTAGTTAGCGGTGAGGAAATGGTAATAAAGCATTAAAACCAAGTTCCAATGTCGATTTTGTTTTACAATAACAAGCTGAGATCTGTAGTTTGACATCACACTAAAATAATAATAATAATATTAATAATAGTAAGTTAATAACTATCATGCTCCTTATAAGAAATCGTTTGCCAACTAAACTTGAAGTATTTTGTTATTGACTAAGTATTTTGTTTGGTTATTGAACTGGTTGGAGATTCTTAACTTTTTATGTGTCGCTTTAATTTTTTATTTGATCAAACAACATAATTATTGTAACAAAACAAAATTATTCAAACATAATTGTGACCGGTTAAATGTCTTGAATTGCTTTTCACACATTTGAACTGTGCTTTGTATTAATGTTTTTAAGTCAACTCCAGCATTTTGTTTTGAGATCTGTAGTTTGACATCACACTATAATAATAATAATAATAATAATAATAATAATAATCGTGAGTCTTAAAACTATCATGCTTCATGCTTCTTATAAAAAATAACTAACAGGAAGTCTTTCATTTGTGTTGTCCGATTCAGGGAGGTCCTGAAGGAGGACGAGTCCGGCTCTCTCAAGGCCACGGTCGAGGACATACTTTTCCAATCGAAAAGAAAAAGGTAAAATGTTCATGCTCATGAATGAGAGAAGTATTGCTGTTGGAATCTTGGTTTCACACTCACAATCAGTGTTTCTGTCGACTCAGAGTGTTCGAGAGTCATGGACAAGTGCGGCTTGGGATGGTAAGATGCGTCTTTATCTGCACTAGTAAAGTAAAGTGAGTGAGACTGTCATTATGGCCACTAGGGATTGTACTGAATTTGTGCTGAAGTGATATATGGCATATGTCTCACAACAGAAATGTGATTAGATTTTTGAAATGTGATTAGAAAGAAATCCGTTTTTTTTGTGCTACTTCACTTGACCAGTCGTTTCCACCTTTGGCTGCAGAATCAAAGCATGTTTCTGTTAAACAAATGTCAGTCTAACTCCGGTATCTAAACACCTGTACTTGCTAAAAAAAAATGCACACTTGTCTCAGATGCGCCATCTTTTTGTGGTGGTCGACTCGTCCAGATCGATGGAAGACCAAGACCTGAAGCCCAACAGACTGACCTCCACCCTGAAGGTGAGCAACCCCACGTTACTAGCACCAGGCCGACAACATGACCTGTGTGAAAACCATTCCCTCCTTTTAAACCCACAGCTGCTGGAATATTTCGTGGAGGAATATTTTGACCAGAATCCAATAAGCCAGGTAAAGTTCTCGGCCTCTTCGTGCCCGTGTGGCTCTGATAGGGAATGTACTGCTATTGGCCTCGATACCACATTTTCTGAAGTACTCGTTAAAAGTCTTAAAATGTTTTTATTAAAAGTGAAAAATGTCTATGTTTTAGCCCCCCCCACAAACACACACAAAAACAATTCACCTCAGACTACAAATAATGGCACTACTACACATATTAATGAATTAATGTTTTTTTAATTTGAAAAAAAAAATATATATATATATATATCACTTGTGGTGAGAAGAATCATGCGCTTCTTGTTCAAACAAATGGCGCAGCATTCAGTAAAAATTAACAAATTAATCGTTTACTGATATACTGTGCGTGAGTAAATGTAACGCATTTAACATAAGCCATTTAATCAAGCACCTTAAACTGCAACACGACAACGAGTACAAAAAGTTTTCTTCTAAATCAACACAACTCACGATGCAGCAAACTCTGCGAGAAGAGAGAAACATGTTGTTAGATTATTCAAATGTTGTGCACTAAATGGCAAAGATTTATTATTAATGCCCCTTGTGGCGTCCAAAGAGTTCACAACAAACTGAAAAAAAAAAACACTTTTGTTTTATATACTGTATATTTATACAGCTTATATTTATATTTTTTTATATTTAATATTTTGCATACAATATGCTTTTCATTTGAAATAAATGGTCTTCATTCCAAAATAGCCCCTTGTTTCTTTTGTTAAATTTTGTCGTAAGCTGTTGCCTATCAATTTAAATCATGTTTTTATGAAGTACTCAATATCGATGTACCGGTACTCGTTTTCCAAAAAGGTGGTATCAGTGCATCGTTCGCTCTCACAGTCTTGTGTCCGAACAGATCGGGATCATTACCACCAAGAACAAAAGGGCGGAGAAGCTGACTGATCTCGCAGGTCCGTCTTTTTATCAAATTTAAATTGGCGTGCGTTGATGAATCGACCACGACTAAATTTGATTACTTTTTTTCCCCAAAACAGGGAATCCCAAAAAGCACACAGCAGCGCTGAAAAAAGCAGTGGAGTCCACGTGCAGCGGAGAGCCCTCGCTCTACAACTCGCTCAACACGGCAGCCGAGACGCTAAAGTGAGGCCCTTAACACGCCAATGTGACATCACCTGCAGTCCGACAGACACATCTCAGACGCTTCCTCTCCTCTGTCATGCAGGCACATGCCGGCTCACACAAGCCGAGAGATCCTGATTATATTCAGCAGTCTGACCACATGTGACCCCGCCAACATCTACGATCTTATCAAAGTCAGTTACACAGGGTTCCTACGGGTGCTCGAAGTCCTTGAAAATGTTTGCTTTAAAAGTGCTCGGATTTTAAATGAAGGGCTTGAAAATGCGTGGATTTCATTATGATTATTTCATAAACGGAGTGGCATCCCGACTGACAAAATTATTGATAATAATAATAACAATAATAATAACAACAATAAATCTGTGCCGACAGCAGGCAAAATATTCATAAACTGGGACGCAATTAACATGTGTCTTAATAAGTTCAAATTTTTTTTTATATTATAAAATATTGCAATAAAAACATGTTACATAACAATTATAGGAAAAAAAAAACATTTAAAATGAGTACTGTGGTACCAAATAAAAAAATTAAAAATCAGTTTATTATCCGTTAATCTTTGTTCCCTCTTATTACAGTAAGGAAGAAACATGTAAACAATTTCAACTTAAATCTTTATCTCTTAAACAATAATTTTGTTCGTGTTTTATTTTGACTGTACATAAACTAATATTGACAGTCGACTAGACAGACGGCGACACTTATCTAATTACATAATATCTCTTTAAATGTAAATACAATGGCACAGTTTCATTTTGGTTGTATTTAGACTGACCTGTAAATATATATTTTACCACAACTGCATTGTGCTGGAAAAGCTTGAACACGGACGGTGAAAGTGCATGAATTTGACTTTTCAGAAACTGTAGGAACCCTGTAAACAGATTCACGCTTTAATCTTCAGCCGGATTGGCCATGTTTACTGTAAACGACGCTGGCGTTAGAAAGTATAAGAGTGATGTTTTGCACCTCAACAGGCTCTTAAAGGTCTGAAGATCCGGGTGTCTGTGATCGGCCTGTCTGCCGAGGTTCGCGTGTGCACTATTCTCACCAGGGAAACCGGAGGTGGGTGTTTCCGGATCTGACGCCTTCTCATACACAAACGCTTCTAAATGCTTTTCATCAACAGGAACCTACAACGTGATCCTGGATGAGAGTCATTTCAAGGAGCTGCTGATGCTGCACGTGAAGCCGCCGCCTGCCAGTTCCTCCTCTGAATGCTCCCTCATCCGCATGGGCAAGACACTCTTTACATGGACATTTGCCGCAAGTTTGAGTTGATTGTGAGGGGGAAGTAGTAGTACGTAAAAGTATTGAATGGCCTAGAAATTGACCAATCAACTAGTGACTAACAACCAAGTCGACCAATAAGTGATTGGGACTACTGACAGACAAATCGACCAATCAGCAATTGACCTGCATGACTATTGAAAACCATCTCGGCCAATCAGTGCATGACTAGTGACAACCATGTCGACCAATAAGTGTCTTTTGTGGTGCCACATCTACTTCTGAAAGGGCGTGGCAGTGCAGAAAAGCGCTTTCGTGGGTGTTTCTATTTATTTTAAATGTTCTTTTTTAGCTAATTGTATCTACTTTTTTATTTTATTAAATAATTCTCATATTTGTATGCATTTATTTTGTATTTTTATGCTTTTTTTCTGCTGGTTTGGATTTGAATGATCAACCTGGTTGTAACCGTTTTTGTTCTGAGCAAGTTCCCTATTACAGGATTTTGTGCTGTTATTTCCAGGTTTCCCGCAGCAGGTTCTGGTCTCCCTGTCGGATCAGGACGCTAAACCCTCGTTCAGCATGGCGTGAGTACACCGCAGTCTTCCCCGTGCTCTCAAACACACGTTTTGAAGCTTTTCTCGTGCATTCGTAGGCACCTGGAAGGCACCGGGGAACCAGCGCTGACCCTGGGCGGATTCTACTGCCCCCAGTGCAAAGCCAAGTACAGCGAGCTTCCTGTGGAGTGTAAAGTGTGTGGTGAGTCGCCATGGCAACCTCACTTCAAACCCTCGTCTAGTCTGACAGCGTTTCACCGTTTTGTTTGGTGATTTTTGATGTGGAAATCACACTCTGGGATAGTTTCTAGAAATTTGTTGTAAATTTGCGATTTATTTTAACAGTCTGTTAGATGCACAAAATATATACGCAACACAGATCATGAAAAGAAATCTGGTTTATTTTGGAATTGTACACATTTTGGAACACTTTAACTTGCAAAAATCTGCTGGCTTTTCTGCCGCATGAACCAAAAGCTTTAAAAACTACTACTTCTCTTTCGGCTTTTCCCTTATCAGGGGTCGCCACAGAAAAGCTTTAAAAACGTTTTAGGGTTTTAAACTTTCCTGCATTTGAGATCTCAATCATGCCACGTGCTCCAGCCTAAATCTTGTTCAAAAAGTATGAGTATGATTTCATGTTTACATTTTTGCAGCTATTGCAGGTAAATGACACCTTTCGAATTTTAAAGTTTTATTGACTTTACACTGAATTTACTGAACGCATAATTGTGAAAAACTGGAATGGCTGATTAGTAGGGGTGGGACGAGACACTTTTCACCACGAGACAGGATTTAGATTTTTTTTTAAATAAAAAAAATCTGATAAAATTTAAGGAGAGCAATTTTTTATCTGTATTTTATTTAACTAAAACGTTCAACACTGTTGCATTTCACTCTTTCTATTTTCATCAGTTGCAAGCAGTGATAACCAGATAACCAACATAATATTGATCATACAAAATATCATGCTATAAATTGCCAGGCAAGTAATTAAAAAAAAAAAATTAAATTGTCAACAGCTTAAAAAAAAATCCAATAAGCGCAGACATTAAACACACGATTTATCGACAAAGACAAGTCTTCCAGTGACTTGCAAAGAATAGTAGAATCGATTTGGCATCAAGTTCAACTCAACACTAATGTACTTTATTATGATTAAATTCACTGTGTTCATTTTAGCTCTAAAAACCATATTTATTTAAAGTGTCCAGTCAATGATTGTCTAGAACAAGTGAAAGACTTCATGTCGCTGGTGAGACTCACATCATCTGAATGAGTTTTACTGCAGTAATCAGCTGGTTCTACTGCTGTTCTACTGTTTTTGTAATGTATTAGACACGTGTGAGAGAAGCAATGGATCTCACGAGTTTCGTCACACCCCTACTGATTAGCGAGCTCGTTCTCACACAGGCCTGACTCTGGTCTCCGCACCTCACCTGGCCCGATCCTTCCACCATCTGTTTCCTCTGGAAGCCTTTGAGGAGACGCCGCTGGAGCAGCACGAGGGAGAGAAGTGAGTCCACGCCGGACTAAACCGCTTCACACGCGAGCTAAACCGGCCGTGTGCTTTCAGGTTCTGTGAGGCGTGCCAGGCGGAGCTGACGGACAGAAGCGTGAGTGTCCTGCTGGAAGCGGGGGTCCGCGGGGGGAGTAACGCCTCCTCCTCCTCGCAGGTGTTCAGGTGTCTGGGCTGCGGGAAGGTGTTCTGCGTGGACTGTGACGTCTTCATACACGAGACGCTGCACTGCTGTCCCGGCTGCGTGCAGAACGATGGAGCCGTCTAACACTTCAGGTGCTTTTGTGTTGGAATTTAATTTATCATAGTGTGACATTCGCTGGTTCTACGAGGCCGGAGCAACGTTGTTTGGTGTGAGACACATTCATCTTCAGTATTTACGTTCTCCTGTGGAGATTACGCTAGTGAAGTCCTGCTTTAATTCTGTGACGAACCATTTTTTGGCGATAAATAACTCTCTCAATCAGGTAAAGCTGAAAATTCTGCTGTTAACTTTTTTTATACTCTTGTTGTAAAATTACTTTTTTTCCAACATGTAAATTTCAATCAGTGTCAAAACAAGTTTGTAAAAATTACTGTCTACAATAAAAAAAATTCAGTGAAGTGTCCTTGTTTACGAAGCAGAGCATTAGACCTTCAAAAACATCAATGATATTATTGAAGATCTAATGCTATTATACTTTACATACCGTAATGTTATTGTTATTTTTTTACTCACGCATTTCTGGAGATAGTTCAATCAAATAACAAAACTATTTAAATACCTTGCACCCTATAATAACCCAGTTGAAAACACACGCCCTTCAGCGCAGCACTTCCCTCACAGCTCGGCGTGTCGGCTCTGCGTGTAGTGCTCGTGAAGCCAGTCCTTCAGCAAAGGAAGGTTCTTGTCCATCCAGCGAATGTTCTCCTGGACGTTCTCCAGGGCCTGCTGGATGCACCGCAGCTCCGCGCCCGTCTCCGCCCGCAGCGACCCGAAGAAACTGCCAATCTGATCCAGCACAAACACAACAATGGTTATTTACTGTTGATGTACCAGTTTATTTTAAGATCCTTCTCTTTACATTCTAGGCTCCACATAACTCTGCCCTGGATTACATTTGTGATCTCATCAAACCCTACCTCCAGGTCACATGACCAGTTCCTTTTATTGTCGCTACTGATAATTATTGCTATGGAAATATTTTCGTTTTCTGTTTTGTAAATTGAGAAAAAAATCTGAAAAAAAAAACAGACATTATTTATAAAAAATATTTAAATTAATTTAAAACAATTATACGCATTAAAAAAATATTGTTGTCATCTTTACACACACACACCAATTTTTTATTTATCTTCAGAACATGATAATTTCCAAAAGAATGATCAGAATACAGATTAAAAATATAAGCCAAATCAATAAAACACATTATTTTATGTATAAATATCTTTATGTAGGTTTATCTAGGTGTGTTTTAAATGATGACACTTTTTGTTTCAGTGAAGTTTGTTCCGTTTGGCATCCAATTGCATAAAGACAACTTGCATCAACGTTTCTTCATACAAGCAACATAAAATTATAGTTACATTTTAAGTTTAACTAAAATTACCTCCGCCAACATTTCTCTGGTGGAATACTGGTTGGTCACTCCGACGACCATGTGTGCGACGGAGTGAGAGCCGAGGTCGAACCTACAACAGACGGACGTCAATCGACAAAGAGAAGCAGCTGAGATGATGTGTGTCCAACCAGACTCACTTCCTGATCAGGGAGTCCCAGTTATCTCGCAAGAAGTCCCAAGCGTGTCGGTAGGCCTTTGGGTTCTTGCTGACGGAGGTCACGACGTAGGGCAGATCCTGAGTCTTCATCACATCCCCCAGCAGACTCTGCTCCATCATCCTGACAGAAACCCAACAGATTCCCCAGATAAAGGACGGATTCTAGAAGATCTGATGGTTTCTAGAAGATCTGATGGATTCTAGAAGCTCTGATGGATTCTAGAAGATCTGATGGATTCTAGAAGGTCTGATGGATTCTATAAGATCTGATGGTTTCTAGAAGCTCTGATGGATTCTAGAAGATCTGAATCTCTCACCATTTTAACTTGTGGTCCAGGGGGCTGGTGGTGAGGGCCGACTTGATTCTGCTCTTCATCGACACGTACATGGATTCCTTGTACTTCTCAAACAGAAACTCCCAGCCTTCCTCAGTCCGGGCTCCAACGGAAAACACAGCCATGGTGACGTCATTGGGAAGACTGAAGGTGGACAAGAGAACACATTATGGACTCCTGAAGAGATGCTCTATGATCAGAACGGATACCTCATATTTCCATCCGACTCCTTCCATTGGCTGAAGAGGCGAGCGGCGGCGCTGACGCTGGGAGGATGTCCGCGGACGCAGCCGAAGAGAAGCAGGTAGCTGCGCAGCATCCGCTGAGACACGGAGCCTTCATCACTCCATGACTGCTGCTCGATGAGCTTCTGGAACAGCTGCAGGATGTAGCCCTGCATCCAGATGTGAGAGAGAGAGAGAGAGAATAGATTAATCACGTTCTGATCGGGCTTTAGAACGAGTAATAAAATACCTTCTTTGTTGGACTATAAGGCGAACTTGCATTATTTTTAAACTTGACTTTGGTGCCTTTTGTGTGAAAATTGTTAGCTTTGTTTAGCTGATTTTCTGTGAAAAATGCAATAAGAACATTGCCAAAATGTTCACAATGTGTTTCAGTTTCAGACTTTGTTGCTACTTGATGGATTGTTGGAGCATTAGTGTGTAATACTTAACACGGTGAAGAAGAGTGATCTATGGCAAGCCACATTAGCATTTAGTTTGTTTTCTAAAGTTTTTGTTTGCTTACAATCTGTGTGTGAGCAATAATATAACATTAATAATAATAATAATTCCCCTTTTTCGACGACACCTTGCAAAGCCAGTTAAAGCCGAGATGTCTCACCTTCATCTGGTTCTCCAGGTCTTCCATGTCTCTCTTCTCCATCAGCTTGTACAGAGGCACGAGTTCACTGAAGCCTTGTGTGACCGGCATGATCTCCGTCTCCTTGCTCAGATACAGGGTCAGATCCAAAGCCGTGTCCAGCGGGAGTTTGCCCACACTGTACAGAGCAGGAGGACAAAGAGTTATTCGCTTTAAATAAAATGGCTGGTTGTGAAACACAACTGTTTTGATATTGATACTTCTATTTGAACGTTATAGATATGAATTCTCACTGCCTGGATTTCTTTTCGTTTTTATTTTTAACAATCAGGCGCAGCTTTATTTCTACGTTATTAAATTCAAACTTGTGCATTTTACACTTTAGAACTATCTGGAATGCAGCTAAATGAAAAGATTAATTCATGCCAATAAAACCCCAATCTAAACCAAAAATATTTTTCAATGACTTAAAAAAAACAAAACAAAAAAAAAAATCTAACCATTCATTAGTTAATATTGTTTAAAAACGTTAAAAAAGTAAATTTGTCAAATGATTGGATGTGTGCTGTTATCTTATGTTTGTTTATGTTTATTTAATTATAGATGTGCGCTTATTCCTTTCCCAGCTCTGCTGTTGTTAAATGCAATATTCCAATTGACAATTAAAATTTAAACTCAAATAATCAATTTTTAAATGAATATATTGGCCTGCTTTTAAAATATTATAGCCTGAAATATTTCATTTTTTATTTTTATAGAATTAAGTACGTAGTGTATACTGTATAAAATGTACTTTAAAATAATTTTTTCGAAATAGTAATTTAACAAATAATATCATATAATAAGACATGACAAGCATCTAAATGGACTCTTTAGTAGATTAGTAACTCAACTTTATTTTTACTACTTATTACACAACCCATGAAAACAAAAATAAGTTTGTCTGAATATCCACATTAAAAAAATCTAACTTTTTTGTCCCTTGTTGTGACTATAGGATGATATTCTTAATTTGCCCGTCTTCCCTGTGTGTGTGTGTGTGTGTGTGTGTGTGTGTGTGTGTGACCGACCTGACCAGCTGGAAGGCGTTGTTGATGAGGCTGGCGCGGTCATTGCTGCTGAGGGCGGTGTGGTTGTGTTTGAGTAGCGTGATCAGCTCCGTCCAGCCCGAGTCCTCGTAGTGCACGATGTAGTAGCCGCTCATGTCCACGTTAAACTTGATCCACTCCACCTCCTCGGGAAGATACAGCACATCTGCAGCAGACGCACAGCTGTGAGCCTCACACACATCTGGAAAGCTCCTCCGTATCCACACACCTGATTGGCTCTTGAGCAGGAAGCGCTGCACCGTGTCTGATCCACTGCTGATGTACGTCAGCGGCACGTGCCACAGGAACCTGCAACACATTTACCCTGTTTAACATCACTCTCGCAACTGTCATTGTACTTACAGTTAAAAAAAAATATTAACTAAATGTAAAAGTTTTATAAATGGAACAAAAACCATCAGCATAAAGCAACACTTGCAGATCAGGCTGTACTGATTGTAACAAACAAGACAAATAAACGTTATACATAAATGTAACAAATCAATACATTTCTATGATATCTATCCGTCCTAATATAAATTGTAGTACTCCATATTTCGCAATAATAAATACGCATATACACATTATGTAGCACAACATATTGTAAATTTAGTTGTTATTTTAAAAAGACAAAAAAATTCAAATGAAATCTTTGATGTAGAGAGCATAAGCACATGATGCGTATATTATGATGAAGCATATACAGTATATAATAAAATGACGGTATATATAGATGAGGACAAAATTATTAACCTCCTGCAACAGTCATTGTTTCAAAAGTATTTCAAAAGTGCTTTTAAAAAGAGCTTTTGTTTAGAGAACGTAGTTAGATGTATAAAACAGCTGTTAAATTTTTTTGCACAATTTATTCATTAATATATTTTACTAGTTTTTTTGTCCTCAACTGTATATTCATATATACTTACACATTAATCTATATTACACGTGTGTGTGTGTGTTTGTATGGTATGTGTTTCTATACCATATCCACACACAAACAACAGTAACGCAGGTGTCTGAAAGCAAAGGTTACCCAGATGTTTGTGAGGAGCCGTCACTCTTGAGGTAACGCTCTTGACTCAGTCGGACTTCTCGGCCGCGGACTTGTACGGTGATGAGAGGAAAACCCTCCTGTAGAGTCCACGTCTCCATCATGGCCTTCACGTCCAGCTCGTCTTCCGAGTGCCATTTCTAAACATCAGCCTCGTGTTAGAACACTGACGCCCAAAACACCTGCAGACCGGTTTCAGAGACTCACAGAAGCGCCGGAGTTCGAGACGGAGTGTCGACAAGACTCGCCGGACTTTAGTCGACCTTCATCCAGACCATCAGAATCACAGACCTGTAAACCAAATCATCACCAGGAAGTAGTTTGGAAGGGTTTCACAAAAGTAGTGATGTCCAACCTCCGGCCCGCGGGCCATATCCGGCCCCTGAAGGTGTCACATGTGGCCCACACTTAAATTCTACACTCACACGCTAATTTAATGGCTTTTTCCAATGAGGACGCTAATGTTATAATACATTTCAATCAGATATGATCTTCAAATGTAGAGAAAACTTTCCAAATAAGGGGAAAAAAATCTGAAATTGGTAATAATCAAGGGTTTGTGGGTCCAAATGTTTGTGAACGAACTTCCTTTGTGATGAAGAGCTGATCCTGAGTCACGTTCTCACACCACAGACCTTCATCTTCAGTCTGTGAGTGACAAATATCACTGCAAACGTTCAGAAACTGAAAAACCACATCTCACGTTGCTGAGACTTTCCCACAGATGACTGTTGACGGTGTTCTGGTAGCTGTAGCGCTTCAGGTATCTCACGATGCCCAACTTGAAGGCCTCTGGAGTCAAGAACTCCCTCAGCATGTTCAGAATACAAGCTCCCTGACAGCACAAGCAACACTTGTGAAGAGACAGCCATGACATGACGGAGACAACACAAAGCCCAGCATCCACCTTGTCATAGGACACGTCGTCAAACATCTCCTGTATCTGAGCAGGGTTCTCCACAGGCGTAGACACGGGGTGAGAGGAGCTCAGAGAATCCACCTCCATGGCCTCGAAACATTTCTCTAAGAAATAGTCTTCCTGTAAATAAAGATACACTCGTTATTTTAGACTGACAGACAGATATAGATCCATGGATGGATGGGTGGGTGGATAGATGGTTAAATATATGATAGACGAAGGGATAGATAGATAGATAGATAGATAGATAGACAGACAGACAGACAGACAGGATAGACAGGACAGACAGACAGATAAACAGACAGACAGGTAGACAGGTGGATGGATGGATAGATGGATGGATAGATAGATAGGTGGATCAGATAAACAGACAGACGGACGGACGGACGGACGGACGGAGGGATGGATGGATAGATAGATAGATAGATAGATAGATAGATAGATAGATCAGATAAACAGACAGACAGATAGACGGGTGGATGGCTAGATAGATAGATAGATAGATATATAGATAGATAGATAGACAGACAGACAGACAGACAGACAGGATAGACAGGACAGACAGACAGATAAACAGACAGACAGATAGACAGGTGGATGGATGGATGGATGGATGGATGGATGGATAGATGGATGGATAGATAGGTGGATCAGATAAACAGACAGACGGACGGACGGACGGACGGACGGACGGAGGGATGGATGGATGGATAGATGGATGGATGGATGGATAGATGGATAGATAGATAGGTGGATCAGATAAACAGACAGACAGATAGACAGGTGGATGGATGGATGGATGGATGGATGGATGGATGGATGGATAGATAGATAGATAGATAGATAGATAGGTGGATCAGATAAACAGACAGACAGATAGACAGGTGGATGGCTAGATAGATAGATAGATAGATAGATAGATAGATAGATAGATAGATAGATAGATAGATAGATAGATAGATAGATAGATAGATAGATAGATAGATAGATAGATAGATAGATAGATAGATAGATAGATAGATAGATAGATAGATAGATAGATAGATAGATAGATAGGTGGATCAGATAAACAGACAGATAGATAGACAGGTGGATGGCTAGACAGACAGGTAAATAGATAGACAAGACAAAAACAACTGGATTGATGTATTGATGAACAGACATACAGATTATTTCCCCAATAATAAACTTTTTTTTTTTTTTTTAATCTTTTCAAACCAAACAGAGAAGCTTCTGTTGTGAAGGACACGAGCACGTACAACTTGCAGCTCAGGATTGGTGATGTTGACTGACACGAACTCCATGAACTTGGCGAATCCTTCGTTCAGCCACAGGTCGTTCCACCACTGCATGGTCACCAGGTTTCCGAACCACTGAAACAAACAGATGGGTCAGAACCTCTCCAGAACTGGAAGAAACTTCAGAACTTCACCTGATGGGCCAGTTCGTGAGCGATAACCATGGTGATGCCCAGCTTGTCCGACGCTGAAGACTTTTGGGGGTCAAAAAGAAGCGCCGACTCACGATAGGTGGTCAGACCCCAGTTCTCCATGGCTCCCGACTGGAAGTCTGGAATGGCAGCAAGGTCTGGAGAAACGAGAGGAAGAGGCTCAGAAATCCTTCATCACAGAAGCGTCTGACGTACTCACCTTGTTTGGGAAGAGGGTACGGAATGTCAAAGTAGTCGTCATAAAAGTCAAGAAGTGTCACTGCAGCGTCTAGGGCAAACTGTGCCTGGTCGATCTTCTCTGGAACAGCGTACACGGAAATCTGGACACGTGTTATCACACAAGAATATATTAGTATGGTGCAGTGATTCCTAAAGAGTGGGCGCCAAAGGATGACCTCACGTATGACCAGAGGTGTGAAGAGTTCCAGACAACCATACTTAAGTAAAAGTACAGATACGTACTGTATAAGTTAAGTAAAAAGTCACCACTATTAAAAAGACTTAAAGAGTCAAAGTATCAAAGTCTCTTCGTGAAGTTTTATTTTCTAATACAGAAACTAAATTTAACACCTCCATGTTTCAAAAATGGTAAAACTAATTAAGAACAAAAAGTCAGTCTCAATCAAACTCAAATGTGCAAAATGAATCAAATAAATCCTATACAATGAAATCCTGGGAAATATTCACGCCTCCAAGTCATGTTCACGTGGTTTCTAAATCACAACTAGCTTCCAGTATCTTCAGCAGACGACAGATGGCAAAATCGCCTTGTTCGCCCAAGAAATGAACAATAAAAATGGATTACAATTTGTCGCGCACATCAAAATGTAACGACTAACAGTAAGTGTAAATTTAAATGTAGTGGAGTGAAAAGTACAGTTACTCAGTCACAAATGTAGTGGAGTTTCGAGTAAAAGTTGCTTATGTTTTTGATACTCAGTAAAAGTACAAAATAGCCAAAAACATACTTAAGTAAAGTAACAAAGCACATTTACTCAAGTACCTTACACCTGTGCGTATGACACCAGAGAACAAGCTTCTGTTTTGCCAGATTATAATACAATATTTGTACGCTCCACTAGAGGGCAGCAGCACTCTCGGTGTCAAAGCAAACCATATGATTCGCAGCACGTCCATCATCATGCATCACATCTGTAAGACGGGTCAATCACTGAATGATGGAGATGTTCTTTTTGGTTGTAGTGTTTTGACTTCCAGAGTGAATCATTTTCAAAATGGATGGCGTTTTTGTGATTTATGTGTAACGCCCCATTAAAGCGCATTGTGTACTTAACGCTGTGGTAAAGGGGAATTTTTTTACTAAAAACAAAATGGGCCAAGAGACATATTCAACAAAAGGTTTTCAAAACGGCTGGAAAGAAAATAGTTTTTTTCACTACAGAAAAACGTGGTTTTTGAGAGACTGAGGTTTAGATGTTATTTAAACTTGACGGTAACAAGACAAGCAAATGTCAGAAAGATGTATAGTATAGCATTTGTAGCACTCAAAAATTATAACTAATAATAATAATAATAATAATAATAATAATAAATACTCTTGCTTAGAGTTAATCTACATATAATAATTTTTTAATACAGTGGGTGGCCATACTTTAAGTCGGGGGCCGAACAGGATAAACTTTATAAAGTTTTATAAACATACGTTTGTACATAAAAATGGAAAAATGCCATCCAACTGTTGTAGGTTTGAGTCCTTTACTGCGTGTGTGTATGTAAGTAACTTTATTTATGGTTAAATGCAAAAGACAATTTTGATACGGCCCCTAGTGGCCAGACACGGTGGTGCTAGTTCTCAACACCTGCAATTGAGTGTTCTCGCACTAACCTGAACTCCATGCCGACTGCTTCTGCTGATAGACAGGAAGTCCGAAACGATGAAGGCCACCAGGTAGGTGCTCATCTTCACGCTGACGTCAAACTGGTCCTCAAACAGGCCACCGGGCAACTCCAGCGTCCTCAGCTGAAAAACACAACACTAGCAGACTGTCCCCAAGCAGAAGGAACCCCTATAGAGCCATGATTGATTCAGGAACGAGATGTTTGACAGACCCAACCTTAGGCATGTTGGAGAGGGCGATGTGCTGCGCTTCCCTGCGAATGCGTATCGTGAAGTTTGCTTTAAAAGCGGGTTCGTCGAAACACGGAAAGGCTGCCCGGGCGCTGGTCGCCTCAAACTGTGTGGAAGCCACCACCCTGAGAACATCCACATCATGAAGCGCTTTTGATCCAGTAGATCTTAACATTAACCTTCAGATCTACCTGACTTCACCACTGCTGCTGCGATACGTGCTTTTGTAGAAGCCATGGAAGCTCTCAGACAGGTTGGCAGCGAAACCCAGCTCCATCCAATACAAACGGCCTCGTCTGAGCTCCAGTTTGGACACCAGAGCGATCTGCTGGTACGTAGGATACTCTTGGACCTTCAGGGCCTGTTCCACACCCAAATCTGATCCTGTTAATCTGGCACCGCGGATCTGAAGATCCTTGCTGTGCAGAATCACAGTCTTTGTGTCCTGAAGGATCTCGAGTTGGATCTGTGCCGAGCCGGTAAAGTCTAAGGACGTCAGGTTGGGGTGGATGAGGATGGTGTAATGAAGAGGCCTGACTGATTCTGGAAGTCTCATACTGTTCCATGGAAACGTTTCTCCATTGGTGGAAGTGGGGAAGGAGACGGGATCTTCACTGACAGCGCTCCACGTGTTCATGAGCAGGAGCTGCAGGGCAAGGCGAAGCATTGTGGCCCGGTACTACTTGGACAGTCTGTAAAGAGACAGAATTTTTAAACGTAAAAGCGACATTTTTTTTTAAATCGAAAGTGATATTTAAAAAGCGTCAAACAAACAGCGACTTCTTCGTGTTAGTTAGCTTGGTGGGGGAAGCCGTCTGCGTAAAGAAGCCTTTAGCGCCCCCTGCTGTGCTTTGCAAACTTTTGTCTCAAATTTCAAGCATATCGTTTTAAAATGCTTTTATTAATATTATCCACGTGTCACAAGACGGTTAATAAATCGTCGATGCGGCCAGAACTGAAAACGCACGAGTAGTTAAATAACAATCGACTATGCGCCTGCGTGAATTTGTTGCCGAATTATGCCCAATTGCACATATTACTTGACTTACTCTTCACATTTTGCGATTACATGCCGATTAACGACGCTGTCTTTCAAAACCGGTCATTTAGTGAGAAACGATGCGGATATGAGATCGCCGCAGAAGCACGCGCACGCACATCTGCGTCGGAGATTAAAACGCACGATGAACTATCTCACTGTGGTCAGTATTAAAACACTTACCAAAACAAATATGATTCCTGAGAATGTGCTTCGAACCCAATTAAGGAGAGTAGACGAGCAACGCGCTTCTGATTCCGTGAAAAGTGAGAAATGTGAAAGTGAAAATAAGAGCAACATTTGCATCATGGGTATTTTTTTTCTCTCCAGAATTCAAAATAACACACAATTAAAAAAACAAACAAAAACGTAGACAAATAGTAGTTATTATTATTGCAGTTTAAAAAAACAACGATTAAATTCTTTTTAGCCGTCATGCTCTTGCGAGTTTAGCTGTCATTACTTTATTTTCTCTCCGCAGGCGATTTAAAATAGAGATTTGGGCATAAAACGGTTTAGTTCACCGAGTTGTAAATTCCAAAAATTGTCAAACTTCTAAATTGCTTGTGTCAAGGAGTCTGAAACAATCTACTCAGATTAGTGAAGTCGGTTGATCAGTATGTCCACTAGGGGGCGTGATGCTCCACATTTAAGTTACACACACAAACCCGGAGCAGTTAGCAGTCCTGGACGCGCGCACGCGCTGTTTCGAATCTGTGACGCCTGGATAGAAAAATACTCTTTGTTTAATATTTCATTTGATATTTTTTTTGTCTGACCCCGAAATCCTTGGACAAATAAAGTGTCTTTGATTTAATCTTAGATTAGTGTTGCTTGTTCAATCCCCATTGTTTGCTGATACACCTCTGGCCCTGCAACCAATCTTCAGAAGGTTTGAACTGTACTTCAACTAGACCTCTGGTGTGTCCAATGGGATAAAGTTCAAAATTACAGTTAGTCAAGCAGTAATGAGTAAACTTTACAGCTTGAAGATTCTCTTATCAAGATGAAGATTTTTGGAAGAGCTGTTAAAACCGTGACACATTTACTTTCTGGCATAAAACGCCATAAAATGTGTTACACAAAATATCTCTCTCTCTCACACACACACACACACACACACACACACACACACACACACGGTCATCTAGACGTATGACTGGAGTAGCAGCTCCACACCTTCAGATCTTCTCCAGCAGAAGCAGTAGGCCACAGGCTGGGGAATCATGCGTAAGGACGTGTTGTTCGGGGGTCTCGCAGGGGCAGCGGCGTTCACCATAGGGATTCTCATCGGACACTTCGCCATTAAGAAGAATTCGGCTCCAGAGTGGGTTAAGGAAGCCTCTCGAGATGTGGATGAAAAATTCATCGAGAAGATGCTTGCAGATCTAAACAACATTGAAATTCAAGAGAACCTCAGGTGACGTAAACATTGAAAACACGTTATTATTATTAATATAAGGATAATTAAAAAACCCAAGCTGAAACTTCCATCCATCTTTGTTGTGAAGGGAGCTGAGCAAGGTTCCTCACATGGCCACCACGCCTGGAGACGAGGCCACTGTGGATTTGATGCTCAAACGATGGACAGACCCTCAGAGCGGCCTGGACAGTGCGTGGAGGGAGGACTACAAGGTCTATCTGTCTTTCCCCAACAAGACAAACCCAAACCGCGTCACCGTTGGTAAAACTTGATCTCATCTTCTCCATTCAATCATCTTTGGCCTCCAGTTTTGGAACGAATTTTGCAGTATAATGTTCATAATTGTTTCAGTTGATCCAAGCAACACAGTGCGGTTCAGTGCAAGAGAGAAAGAGAAGGCGTACGGTCCGGATCAGGACGACCCTGAGGTGGTCCAGCCCTACGCTGCCTATTCTCCTGCAGGGAACGTAAAGGTGATCTTCACTCAGTTTTGCATATTTTAGTTTTGAAGGAAGAAATATTAATGTCTGCTGATTGTATTCGCATTTTTTTGAGAGTTTCATCAAAACCAAAAATACAGTATATAGTGATGTGATATACATATATATATATATATATATATATATATATATATATATATATATATATATATATATATATATATATATATATATATATATATATATATATATACAATGAAACAAACAAACACACACACACATTTCTTCAAAACCTAAAATACAGTATATAAAAGCATTTTTATTAATATATGTATATTATATTATACATTTATATTATTATATTATGCATGTATATTAACATGCACAATTTGTATGCAGT
>MU204367.1:3929733-3996708 GCA_017309775.1 Paedocypris sp. Pulau Singkep
ATTTGTATTTATTTGAAAAATTAAAAGATTTATAATTGAATTACATTGGATGGCTAAAACACAACGGAGCGCGAGGCTTTCTGAGTGTTATCTTTGACACCTTCATGACATCATCAGCAGGTTTACTCAGAAGAGACGTAATCGCCACAGGCCTTCGTAAGCTGATAAAGTGATAAGATAAGCTCAGTGTGGACAATAAAAAGTGAAAATGGCCTAAATCACCGTGACACAGAAATTACAAGGGTGACAGTAACGCGACCTTCAGGGTCTCAAAAGACCACAAATAACTTGAATAAGTCATTATTATTATTTTAATTTTTTATTTTATTTATCAATGCAGATTTTCCTCTTCTTGTGTTTCTAAGGGTAAACTGGTGTACGCAAACCAAGGCAAGCTGACGGACTACGAGCTGCTGAACAAAACAGTGGATTTGAAAGGAACCATCGCCATCACTCGATACGGAGGAGAAGGAAGATCTGGAAAAGTGAGAGTCGGAATCAGACCAGTGAAGGGGAATTGACCATCTTTTCACCATCACAGGCCATCAACGCGGCCCAGTTTGGAGTGGTGGGAGTGCTGGTCTACACCGAGCCGTACGACATCAACGACGGCCTGACGTCAGAAGAGGAGACCTTTCCTCACTCCTGGTATCTCCCACCCTCTGGCGTGGAGAGGGGCTCGTACAACCAAGACTTTGGAGACTTGTTGACCCCGTACCTGGCTGCCAAAGGTAGACGCTTCACACAAAACAGCAACTCGCTTGAAAAACCTCAACGCTTCCCGTACAGAAGACACGTACAGAAGAGCCAAGGAGCTCATCACGGGCATCCCACCCATCCCCACCCAGCCCATCGGCTTTGAAGACGCTCAGAGACTCATCTGGTGGGCTCCTCTCACTGGTCTGGCCGTGAATGGTGTTCTCTGAGTTGATTGAGCGTGTCTGTGGCAGTGAGCTGGCGGGAAGCCAAGCCCCCGCGGAATGGCAGGGATCGTTTAACTGCACTTACACGTTTGGTGGTCCAGGATTCAGCTCACACTCGCCTTTCAATAACAGGTGAGGACACACCTATCTCCCTCATCTCTCTCTCTATTCATCCATCCGTTCACTTGTCAGTCTGTCTATCTATCTATCTATCCATCCATCCATCCATCCATCTATCTACTGTCTGTCTGTCTGTCAGTCCATCCATCCATCCATCCATCCATCCATTGTCTGTCTGTCTGTCTATCAATCCATCCATCCATCCATCCATCGTCTGTCTGTCTGTCTGTCTATCTATCCATCGTCTGTCTGTCTATCTATCCATCGTCTGTCTGTCAGTCCATCCATCCATCCTTTGTCTGTCTGTCATTCCATCAATCCATCCATCCATCATTTGTCTTTCTATCTTTCTCCCACTCCATCCATCCACCATTTGTCTGTCTATCTTTCTCCCCCTTTGTCCATCCATCCATCCATCTATCTACTGTCTGTCTGTCTGTCTGTCTATCCATCGTCTGTCTGTCAGTCCATCCATCCATCCATCCACCATTTGTCTGTCTATCTTTCTCCCCCTTTGTCCATCCATCCATCCATCAATCATTTGTCTGTATGTCTATAATTATATATAGGTCTATCTGTCTATCTCCTCCCTCTCTCTCCGAGACGTCCGTCCGTCTGTCGACATGTCCATATTTCCAAACATCAGACAGTAGTTTTCGCCGCACTGTCTGTCCAGTGACGTGCACCTGGACGTTTACAACACGGAGAAGCTGGAGTATTCAGCTAACGTGATGGGAGTGATACGGGGCAGCGTGGAGCCAGGTAAGCCAGAGCGAGGAACATCTCCCCAGCCGAGGAGAGACGGGTCTCACTCTTCAGACAGGTACGTGATCTACGGGAACCACAGGGACAGCTGGGTGCACGGAGCCATCGACCCCAGCAGCGGCACGGCGGTGATGCTGGAGATCAGCCGAGTGCTGGGGAGGATGCTGAAGGAAGGTGAGGTGGGTCCAGAAACATCTCCAAGAGTCCGAGCAGTCAAGTTCCTCCGTTCTCCTGAAGGAAAGTGGCGGCCCCGGCGCTCCATTATCTTCGGCAGTTGGGGAGCTGAAGAGTTTGGACTGATTGGATCTGCAGAATACACAGAGGTTGACCAGCAATGCCCACGAGGAACAATGCGGAGAGTGTGCTTTAACTTATCTTCTCCTGCTGGGATCTTCTCAGGAATACTTCAGCAAGTTGAGCCAACGCACCGTGGCTTACATCAACGTAGACATCTCAGTGTTCGGTACGGCCAGATGATGCTCTCCATGATTAATGGAGCATTCTGTCTGTCCGTTTGTGAGCTCATCCATTCATCAGAATTTTTAATTTTCATTCCCCTGGTGAAATTCTCTCGTTTCACACACTTTGATCATGACAAAATATGTGAAAAATTGCATGGAAAAAAAATCTAATTCTTAAAACAAAAACAGTTTCCTATGTTAAATAATTTATTCTTATATTCACGTATGTATTTATATATTTGTTTACTTACCCATCGGTGTATGTAGGTCTATTTCTGCAAACTTCCATCTGTCCATCAATCTCTCCGTCTACTTATTTACCGGCCCTCTTATCCTTCCACTTTTTTTTTTGTCAACCTATCTTTATTTTTATTTCGTTTTTTTGACACATCCATCTGTGTCTGTATGTCTGTCTATTTGTGCATCCTTCTCTCTGTTACTTTATGTGTCTGTCTACTTATTTACCGGCCCACTTGTACTTCCACTTTTTATTTGTGTTGTTTTATTTTTTATTTGATCTGTCCACTACGTATATGATCTCTAGGTCTGTCTATCCATCCATCCACCCCTCATCCAGAAATAGATCTGGTCTGTCTGTCTATCTGGATTGTCCCTCTATTTATCCATCTATCTATCCATCCATCTCTCATCCAGAATGAGATCTGGTCTGGTCTGTCTCTCTATATATCTATCCATCATCCATCCATCATCTAGAATGAGATCTGGTCAGTCTGTCTATCTGGTTTGTCCCTCTATTTATCTATCTATCCATCTATCCATCCCCTATCCAGAATGAGATGTGGCCTGTCTGTCTATCTGGTTTGTCTCTCTCTCTCTCTCTCTCTCTCTCTCTCTCTCTCTCTCTCTCTCTCTCTATCTATCTCTCTATCTATCTCTCTATCTATCTCTCCATCCATCCATCCATCCCTCTATCTATCTGGTCTGTCTCTCTATCTATCCATCCATCCCTCTCGTGTTGTTCTTCACGCAGCAAACGCTTCACTCAGAGCCTCCGCGTCTCCTGTGGCCCAGAACGTGATTTTTACAGCCTCAAAGCAGGTGAGAATTCTTCACGTTTACTGGTTTAGCTGAAACACCAGGCGTCTGACGCTTGTGTGCGCTGATGTGATGTTCTCTCAGGTGAAGGCACCTGGAACAGCCACAACCGTCTACGACAACTGGATACGGTACTTCAACAGAACCAGTCCAAATTATGGCGTCATACCAAAGTATGTTTAGGGATTATATACATAGTGAACTACAGTAAAAGATACGTGACTGTCCAGGGCTGGGAGATATTGAGATGCCTATGATTTTAATAAAGTCACAATATTTTACAAATTGTAAAAATTGTACATCTATTAAAATTTTAGGAATTGAGAGTTAAAATTCCGTTACAAACTCTAAAGTACAATTATTCTTAGTCATTTAATAGTTAAAATTATTAATTACATATTGACAAATCGACTAATGAATAATCAATAACAATGAGGCAACAGTTCAAAAGTTCACGATTTAATAGGTAACTTAATAGAGTAATGGGTAATATTTAATAGAGCTGTTTTGCTTTGCTATTTAAAAATACTTATAAGAAATTATAAAAATAAAAATTGTAAAGGAGGATTTACAAATAAATCTTTTGAAGATGAATTGCACGTTTAATTTTAATTTAAGTACTCATGGCATTGACTGTTAATAAGGTGTTTAATTAATATTTTTTTATGTTATTCAATTTTATTAGATTTCTAGGTGGACGTGAGAGGTTTAAATTCTGGATTATAATCTGGTTGCAGTGTGGGCTTTTTGACCGGAGCAGGAAGTGATTATGCTGCTTTTATGCACTACCTCGGCGTGACTTCCATGGACATTTCCTATTACTACGACCGGGTGTGTGCTCAAATCCAACGCCATCCAGCTGTTGATGTTTCGTTATTTTAAGTGCTTAAATTTCCCGTTTCAGAGCAAGACGCGAGCACGGATCTACCCAGCGTACCACACGGCGTACGACACCTTCGAATACGCATCAAAGTTCATTGATCCAGGTAACCTGAATACAACATATTATGAATTCACCACTAAATGTCCGTAACATCTGTTTTTCCACAAATTACTTTTTTAGTCACGTAACTGTTCACACTTAATCTGGCTACTTGACATTTAAACTGGACAATTTAATAAAACATTTTCTGGATAACTTGTATTTTACTCATTTTGTATTTTTACCCATTTTTAGGATATTTGATTGTATTAGTATCTTCATAATTTTGGATTTTATTCATCTTTTATCTATATATCTACTGTACTGTATTTCTATTCTTTAGCTTAATTTTATTGTATTTCCCTTGAATGCATTCCACTCCCCATCCCTATGTTTAAGTGCTGGACGATCAAAAACACATTCCACTACATGTGATACCATGTATGTGACGAATAAAATTTGAATTTGAATAATTTGCCGGTTAAACTTAAATGCAAAAAATAATTTTTTTTTTTTTTGCAAATTCTGCAAGTAAATTATTTTTACACACAATCACACAAATTGTGGAGTAGTAACTACACTGAAAAAACTGCAAAAGGCGTGTCATTACACTAAAGAAGTTTTTATACTTCAAGTTTCTAATGAGAATTGGCCTATGAGCCAATGAGAAGCTTCCATGTGCTGTACACCATTTTAAAATAATTTAAAGTTTTAAAATAATTTAAACTTTAAAATTAATCAAACACGTTTACATGGTCTTGCTTTGTTGTAAGACGGGGGAATTAAAGCAATTTGTCTTAAAAGGAGACAATTGATGTTCAAATAAGTCAATTATGTAAGAAAAACCTGTTTGCCATTCTCATAATTGGGAGGCGTGGTTGCTGCCTGTCTGATAAATGGACCAATAGAGCAGATTTTCCGCTGATGGGAGTCTCTTTATAAGGCCACTTATTTGAATAAGTTGTTGTTCCACCTCATTACAGCTCAGTGGTCAAGATTTTATGATACAATGTTAAATGCTCTTATACACACACTATTATTTAAATTCAAGCCGTTGATAGACAAGCCCCAATCAACAATGGACACGAATATATGCATATATTAGGACAGTTATTCAACCGTTCTGAAGAGAAAACCTCTGGAAAAAGTATCATTTGAGATTTCATTCAACTTAAAAACTCAATTTGATTCTGATGTGTTTTGCATTGGCTAAGTAGTGGATAGGTAATTCCCTTCAAAGTAAAAATGTTAAGTTGATTGAAAGTAAAGTGATTAGATGTAACAAACTGACGCAGATTTTTTTTAACTTTGATCCAACGAGACACTTTTTTAGTGTACGATGATCTTGATGCTGTTTCCATTCCATTTGCTTCAGGTTTCACGAGTCACCAGGCAGTGGCACGGACAGCAGGGAATGTTCTGGTGCGGCTGGCAGACAGTCTTCTGCTTCCGTTAAACTGCAGTGACTACGCTGAGAGTCTGGAGCAGTATCTCAGCGAGGCTCTTAAAGCCTTCCAGACCAAACTAGCCGCTCACAGCATTTCAATGGGTGAGCTCCTGAAGACCTCAACATCTCCATCTCGGCATGTCTGAGGCCGTCTTGTTCTTCCTCCAGATTCGTTGGAGAACGCCGTACAGCTTTTCCGTAAAGCAACCAACAAGCTGGAGGGTTTGATCAGGGGTTTGGATTTTTCAAAGGAAACGTACGTTTTTCAAGTCGTTAGGAATGATGCACAATGGCAATAACACAACTCTTTTGTGCCAACAGTCCCCTCAAGACACGCAGAATTAATGACCAACTCATGCTCCTGGACAGAGCGTTTCTCGACCCGCTGGCGTTCCCGGATAAATATGCTTTCAGGTATCTTTCAATCGTCCTGATTCTACTTTGATTTTCTAAAAAAAAAAAAAAAAAAAAAAAAAAAAGCCAGGTTTGGAATAGAAGAACCACCCTGAAAATAAGACCTCCTATTATGTTCGGGTCAAATAATAAAAAAAATGGATTGGTAAATAAAAATATTTTTTAAACTATTTAATAAAAATTACTTTTTTCTCTTTTGAAACTTCTTCAGCTTGGCTTTTTTTTTTGGTGTAATCATCATAAAAAAAAACTAAATAAATAAAACAAAATATTCAGTTGACATATTTGTCAACTTTGAGTTATTTATTCACTTTGAAACCTCCTGCTTGTCTTAGTGTAATCGACATAAGTATACTAATTGTTTTTTCCAACACTGAGACATGTACACCGATGTCTCAGACTCTCTCTCACACACACACACACACACACACACACACACACACAGTTTGGGGAACTTTTTTGTTTCTGACACTTATATGCATAATAAAAGACCCCTCAGTCAAATTGACCTGCAAATTTTATTGGTGTTCCTCTGAAACAAACACAACTGGAGGGTTAAAAAAATTAAACAAAATATTAAAGGGGAAACACACATTCCTATCCAATACTACATTTAATTCCTGCTTGCCAAAGTAATGAAAAAAAAAAGCGTCTTGAACCCCATCATTGCTCGCAGCTATATTTGTTCCTGAAACTTCTCGATGAGTTAGTCTGCTCTGTTTACGCTCACTGCTTCTCTCTTCAGACACGTGATCTGGGCCTCGAGATCGTCCACCGTCCCCACGTTTCCCGGCCTGGCCGACGCGGTGGAGAGGGCAGAGAAGACTGGACGACAGGACGACTGGGACCAGGCTCATAAACATCTGTCTATCCTCACACAGGCCATCGCTGGAGCGGCACACACACTAGACGATGTCATTTAACGCTTTGATCATACGTGTGTAAATGTAACGGTTCTTCTGATCGGTCAGTCTAGTCTAGTGGAAACACTGGACGGAAACCATCAGCATTGTTAAGGGACATTCATGCTTTACTCGATCTTTCACAGATACAGTCTTGTTTTTTTTTGTTTATACAATTTTAGTTTATACAAATCATGAAATTAAAATGCAAACTTTCTGCATGATTCTGGTGCTCTGATTATTGAAAAGCTCAACATTATTGATGGACTTGAGCCATTTCAAAAGTGCCTATAGTCTGTCGAGACCAGAACGCTAAAATTATATTCTTTTAAAATTTGCGTCAATTTTTTTAGGATGGCTAAAAAAGCAGTGTTCGTTTTTTTTTTTAAAAATACTTTTGAAACTGGTTTTTAACCACCCCCCCACTACTTTTTCTAGGGGGGGTAGCCCCCCTAGAAAGTATTTTGTCCTCAACTGTGTGTGTGTGTGTGGAAGTGTGTATGGAAGGAAGTGTATGGATGGACGTCATAGGAGAAGAAAAAGCAGACGGAACACACTCTTCTCAGGCATGATTTATTAAAAACACACCAAAGTGAAACTCTACAAACCTGTATGTGGCTTTAACAAAAACGATTCTCTTTTCTGGGTTATTAGTAAATGAACAATACATTCTGTCACTGTGGCGTTGTTCGGGAGTGCTAGGAAAAGCATCGACTACACAAACCTCTTATCGTCTATCTTCTCAAAGTTCAGGACACGAGGCAAAACCCACCACCGATCTAGACTAAAGAGTAGAACACAGACGCAGCCAAAGTGGGAGAACATAGAAAACACTGATCATCTTCTTCATCTAGCATGGAAAAAGGTTAAGGCACGTGATAGTTACACACACACATTTGCTACCATGTTGTCCACATATTGAAGTGCGATGCTTGGATTTGGTGATATCTACAGCGAGAAGTTCCCTCGATTCCTTTTCACTGTCGGACGAGCTATTAAAGTTTTACAGTGAAGCGCTCGGCCCTTTGGTTGTACGTAGTTCCTCTGGAAGGCAGTCGGGAGCAGACAGACAGACAGACAGACAGAGAGAAACCGGATCAGTATCACCGACGTCTCCCAAATGTTTCCCTTTTCGTTTGAATTCCGCGTCTGGGACTCTTCTCATCACCGCTGGATGACATTGTTACAGTTTCGCTCTGTAAAAACGATGTAACATTTTCCGACTTGATTATTCGGAAAAAAATTGGCATTCGGAATTGCGTTTGGGATGCGACTGTAGTGGATTTCCTTCCCTTCCCGGTGAAAACAAACGACGACCGCTCCCCCAGTAGTGTGTAAAAACCATAAATAGACAGCGAGAAGGAATCTACAGCTTTTGAACGCACACCGATCCACAGCATTCAGCTCTTTATTATATTAATTTTTGTACAAAGACGGCCATGCTTCATGTACGGATTACGTGGTTCGCTCGGAACGGCGACAGATGCATTGAGATGGTCGCGACCTTGGATTTGACCTCCGCGTGACCTAATATACACGTAGAAAACAGCAAAAATAGAAAAGTCTTTTCAGCAATCGGATCCTCCAAGTCTCCTTCAATCTACATATGCACAAATCCCCATCGTCCCCTTCTTAAATAAAGCAAACCAAGGTCAGCCGTGTTTACCCAGCAGGCTTTGCGTCTCATCCCCACAGTGATCGCGCGGCTCCGCTAAAACGCCGCATGTGCTGCCCGAACCTTTCCCAAGAACCTCCACTTCACCTTCATCGTCCCTTAGAACTGTACAAAACGGAAAACAAATCCACAAATGACTTCACTTCTGGGGAAAAGGGGAATCCACAAACAGTGATCAGGCAGAAACGGAAAAAAACCCCGAAATTTAACGTAGGCAAAAAATTATATATATTTATATATATTTTTTTCTGTTCTGACATAAAAATAGTTCTTGATCTGGGTCGGACTCGTCCGATTCACATCCGGGCCCACGACAGCACTTCCTGTATCGTCTCCATCCATCCATCCATCCGCATTCGGTGGGAATGTTCATGTGAGTAGTGATTTCTTCCGTTTTCGTTTTTTTTTTCCGTTCCCCTCGTGTAGTTTCGTCCTCTTTTCACACGTTGAAAGATCTCAGAGTGTTCGCTGTCGGATGAGTTTGTGATTCTCGTGCTCGTTTGGGCAAAAGTTCACGTCCGGCTGAGCCCGGCAGGAAATGGCAGTGGTGAGGCGTGAAGTTCTCCGGTGGTGTGGTGTGATTTAAGCCTGGAGACAGTGGGGAAGCCAGAGACATCGCAGGGTTAAATCTGCTCCATCAGCAACTCCTCACGTACGCTCACGACGTCTCAGTGTGGGAATGTTGGAGAAATGAAGATGAGGAATAATCTCATGAGCTGGATTAAACCACGTGAACGGAATGGATTTGGTATATGATGGATGAGGAACATGATATTGACAACATTGTCATGATAAAACGGTGATAATTGACCAATGGCGACTGATTTCCTGCTGAATGTGAGATGAAGAACGCACAGCGGATGCAAAGAATGCCAAGAGGAAAATGAATACGATAAGATGGAAATAATTAGATGATGATCACAACCCAGAGAAGTCAGAACGTCTGTCCGAGGGTCTTCAGCTCATATTAAAATACCAACGACAGAAAAAAAATAATAATTGGGTTAATAATAAACTAGTAAATGGAGTAGGTACCTCTAAAACGAAATGCTAAATCGCAGAAGATGATATTTTATTGCAATTATTAATATTGGTTTAAATGTTGTTTATTTTTAATTGATACAAAAAAACTATTTTTTTTTTTCATATTTTGCAAATATGAATGCGTAAAGCGGCTGTATTTAAAATTCATTCAGGCAAGAAAATATAGTAAAATAATAGTATAAAATAATATTATAAAGTAAATAATAGTATAAGGTAAAATAATATAATAATTTTTTTATATAGTATAGTAAAAATTTAAATTAGGGTCGAATCAGATTTAACATACATAACAACATATTACAACAAAATTCGAACTTCTTTGACAACACAATCCTCAAAAATGTGAAAACTTTAATTGTCAGTAAACTTTCTATTTTACAGTCTATAATAGACATTAATAAATTATTGTACACTTTGAAGTAATGAAGAAGGGCCAACGAGCTGAAGACAAGGAGCAGGAAGACCAAACTTCTCTGAGTTTAGATGTAATGGAGGGTGAGTGTTAATTGATTAACTGAACAAACTGAATAAACCAATCAAACAAACAGAAACAGACAGGAACCTACCAGGCATGCATTTAGACCCAGGAGTCAACAGGCTGAGGTTTAACATCACACGCATCCACCAGACTGACAGTCGGCCTGTTGCTCCTGATATAGTGCTTCCTGTTTGTGTCATTCTGCAGCAAATCCAAAGTTTAAACACACGGAGAGGCCAGAGTTAGTCCTCACGACGAACGAGGAGAGGGAAAAGAAAAGGAGAAGTTAGGGAGAAGAAGTAAGGGCTGCATGCTGCACTCAACGCTCAAAGTCAGTGAAAAGTGAGGCCTGCTATGCCATTGATAAACACTAGGGGGCGCCGCAAAACCACAAGTCAATTCAAACATCGCGAGATTATTCTGTATCATCTGTAAATCTTGGCAGCACGATTGTAAGAAACTCGCTATTCAAATAAACTTCTTTTACTATGACACTCCTGTGGCTTTAAAAGAAAAACTTTTCTTAAAAAAAAAACTTTTTGCTGTGGTTTGACTACATATAAAATCAAGACTCGATCCTAGACGGATATTGGAGATCAACTCTATTCAAATCTACATATTCTTAATTAATTAACTAACTAACGAATTAATTAATTATTTTTCTGAGCTTAATTTACTACATCCATACATCATCTCTTTAGTCTCAACTTCTTTCTCTCATAATTTGTAAAACGCCGTTGCCGTGACGCATTAAAAGAAGCGTGAGCGTGCAGCAATGCTAGCGGTGATTAGCACTAGCGTGGGGAAACTGTCACAAACATTTTACTGCTTGTAAAAATGATCAGTCGCGAGTCGCCAACTTCCTGTGTGAAACATCCACCGCTAATCTAATCAACCAGTTGGGGAAAATCCAATACAAAATGAAGGTAGTGAGGCAACCTAATCTCCAAACAAAGCGAATGGACTTTGATAAGTGCTGCACACGCTCGCTCTTCATTTCACGTCCTACAGCTACGATCTGCCGCTCTGAGGAAGCTAACGAGACGGAGCGCTTCATTACACCAAGCCTGAAACGGAAGCTTCTGACCTTCAAGGGCTCCCGCTCCTGCAGGTCTGAGGAACCATCGCTGCTTTTGTACTTGGAGTCCTTGTCTCGGTGGTCAATGGTGGAATAGCCATCTAATGAGAGAAAAGAGGAGCATCGCTTACCACCCTCAGTGTGAGTCTGCAGCACGCAAGAACCTACACAGATGTTGTGGTCACGCGCTGTGTGTGTGTGTGTGTGTGTTTCATCACTTCCTTCAGCTCACTCAAGCAACACCCTGTCGACATCCTCTTCCCAATTATTGTCAGTCAGGGTTAGAGAGGACGCGGGTTCAGCCGAGGAGATCAGACGAAGAGGAGGAACTCTCTGCTGAACCAGCCGCGCTGCTTTTGTTCGCATTTGCATCGGCCCTCAGCAAACAACACACATCTGATTAAAAGAGAGATGCGCAGCCGAGAGAAGAAAGCCAGACACGGTGTGACCTGCGTGTAGCGCTTCACAAGAGTGGAAGTGAAGGACGCCATTATGGTTTTGGATGGTTAGGATGATCTGTCTGTCTCACCTATCGTCAACAGTCAATCCATCCATTGTCTGTCTGTTTCTCTATTCATCTATCCTTTTATCTGCTTGTCTGTCTGTACATCTTTCAACCTGTCTGTCTGTCTATCGATTCATCCCTTTATTGATCCATTCGTTTATACATTTATCTGTGTGTCTGTCCATCATTGATCTGTTTGTGTCTTTCCTTCCATCCATCCATGTTATCGATCAGTTTATCGATTTATCCGTATGTTGTGTCCTTCTACCCGTCTATCTTTTGTGTCCTACTGTCTGTCTATCCATCTATCTATTTACCCGTTTGTCTTTCCAACCATCCGTTTATCGATTCATCAGTCTATCCATCCGTCACGTTGTCTGTCTGGCCAATAATCTGTTTATCTCTCTGACTCTGTACTTGACTGTCTATCTATCAGCCTGTCTATCCATCCATCTGTACATCTCTCCATCCACGGTGAGGATATTTTCCGCAGGAGTGATTGTTCCTTCAATCACTGGATTGGATCCTTCAGGTTAAACCAGGCAGGATGTGCAGGACCAGATCGAACGCATCAGCGTAATGAGCATCTACACTAACAAGATGAATCCAATCAGAATAACGGCTGACGCTGTCAAGCCAACTCCTCGCCACTACTTCACCATCACTTTCCTCCAGAAGGAATGAATAATGAGTCCCTAACCACTAATCTGCTCTCCAATTCCTAGAAAACAATTGTGCATTATATGATCTGCTCAAAGAACCGATTGAAGCACTACAGAGGCAGAAGAACGGCACAGGAGCAGAGCCACGGCAATGTTAAAGCACAAAAGGCAAAGTTCCTGAGATGTCTGTTCAAAACATATCTTCAGATTCAGCTGGAGCTGCACGGAGGATTTAAAGCATCTGTCAGGATCTTGTCGACTAACCTTGGTTCTTCTCCATCAAGGGCAGAGTGGTGTCGTCGTAGCCGGGCTTGCAGCTCTTAGATCCTTTTGGAGTTCCGGCCGCTGTGGGCTGAGAAGAACCAGACTCTTATAATCAACACGTAGCGTTTTCTACAACCTATATAATCACAATAGGAATTCTGAGAAACTATAGATTTTTGGAATTGTGAATTCTAACAACCAAAATTCTAACCTGGTTTGCTTCTCCACTAGAACAAAAAAGAACTATGTATAAAGATCTAGATGTTCCATAAGCACTGCGTTCAAACACAGTTGAATACTGAGGTACAATTTTCCTTAATTTGACTTTCCCGTAGCTGGAAAGTAGGTTGTGGGTTCGTCTCCGAGAAAACTGTCACACAGATAGTTTTCTCAAGTGACTTTTTTAACTCTATTACTCTTTATTAGGAAATTTGCATGGTCATAAATCAGTTAATATAATTAAGGGTTTGAATCTGAAGCGCTGTTAGTCAAGATACATACTATACAACAAATAGTGTAAATCATAAAATGCTAAAAACGAAAACATTTTTTTGTTTAAACATCTTTAAACAGGGTTCTTACGGGTGCTTGAAATGCTTGAAAATGCCTTAATTTTAAATGAAGTGCTTGAAGATGCTTGAAAATGTAACTATACAGTGGACTCTGGATAAATGCCAAACTTAGGCTGAACATTTACTACAACTATTACCTGTATTTCAATCATCAAAACGAAGCCTTTTGACTGATCGTTCGTTCATTTGTTCTGTCAGCGTTGATGTTATTTTGCCAAGCTGTTCTTTGTTTTTTTAGAATGCATAAAATTTGGCTAGAATGAACGGCAAAAGTTTCGCAATGGCCACCTGACTCCTCCATCCAGACGATATAAAAAACGTGATAGCGTTTTGGTCGCACGTGATTCCAACACCATGTTCTTACTAAACTTGAGAGGCGTTCGGATTCAGCAGCGACAGAGGTGGTCACTCTTATTGTGTGGTCACAATTATCAACATTTTACATCAAAAATTAATGCAATAAAGTTTCCCAACCTTTTTGTCCCTTTTGTCCGCGAACCGGTCATTTTGATTTAGGCATAGCTTTAAACATAAATTTTACTCCAAATGTGTGATGCTGGAAAAACTTAAACATGGACCTTGAAAGTGCATGAATTTTGTCTTTCAAAAAGTGTAGGAACCCTGTTTAAAGAAACTAAAATGATCGTACGATCGATTTCTCGGGCACAATAGCCAGTGTGTTTTTGATCGCTCTACCTGGAAGTGTGTTTTGTTCCATCCGTCCTTGGTCAGGCCGTTTCTCAGGTCCTTATAGCCCCAAACCGTCTGGAGCACATGTGAGGCGGCTTTAGTCTCTCGTGCCGACTGACTGCGGAGAGAAAACACGACCAGAGAGTTCGTTTACACACGGTTTGCAGTGGAATAACGTTCAAAGCCATTTCGCTTCCCGGCTGAAGTCGAGCACAGCACCGGTCGAGCCTCGTGGGCCCAGATTCTCCTACGCCATTAGCGTTTCCTGTCATTCTCACTTAATTACCGCCACTTCAAAGCTGGAGCCAAAGCTTCCCAATCTCGCCTGATCAATATTGAGTTCGGATGGGTCAGAACGAGTATAAACGATATAAATTGGAATCTAAATTACACTCGCAAAAGGCAAAAAAAACCACGGTTTGCTCTCCAGAGACTGTCAGCTTTAGAATCCGCAGAACTGCACCGTTTAATATTCAGCTTTCCCACACGCATTTATTAAAGATGACACGTGTTGATAAAAATAAGACACTTCAAAGATCCACGTCGCTTGTCGCTGTACTTTTGCTGAGAGTTGAGGAGGAACCAAACCACATCAGATCAGAAACCTGCGCTTGTGAACTAAGCGAGTCTTAAGAAGTCATAATTGGGTGAGGAAGACGTTCGCGTTGACATCACAAGCCGTGTCTTGTTGGGAAAACGTGTTTGCGTGGGATTAGATCTGCTAGGGAAACGGCTTGCTGATGGGTTCTGAACCTCCTACCTGGTCCGGTTGATGGCCACCAGCTTGTCTATAGCCTGGGCTGTAATGAGAGAGCGAGCGTTCTCCGAGCTGTCAGTGATTATTTCGTGGATGGTGTTGAGGATGGCCACCACCGTGTCCTCCTCCAGGTTCTTGGCCGGCCGCTGCTGACCGCTGGGCAGGTTGCTCACCAGATCTCTCATGGCGTAGCTCCCTGAGAAGAACGAAACAACTTGTGAGGGGAAAAACACACTGATGGAGTTGTAAAATATTACTCATCCACAATTTAGATAACGTGATTTTTCGAAATACAAATTCTTCAAAACAGACACGTTTTGATTTATGATCTTCAAAAAAAACGAACTTTGGGGATAGTGTCCATGTATTTAAAACGGTGAGCTTTCACAATACTGTACCGGCAAAAAAAAAAATGTTTTCAGAAAATCGTATTTTTATTATTTGAAAGTATTTTCATTTTATTTTTGGAAGGTCTTATGTTTTTCCAAGTTCACATTTGTCTTAAATTAAGAAAGAACATGGAAACGATGAACGTCAGATTCATGAACCTCAGAAATGTATTTGCTTGTCGATGGAGAGAATTCCTTCACTCATCAACCAACATCAGCATCTTTCTCAAACGCAGAGGAGATCAGGCTGTCATCTCATTCTCTCCAGGGAGTGAAGAATTATTTAAGTGATAGAAGTCATGGCTTAATAGATAGAAAAATGTCGTGCATTCTAAAAAACATGATGATCACATACTGTAGGCTTTTAAATCTTCAACAACCAGATATCCACCCAGGTCTTGGTTTTGGTCAGGTTCGTCTTACTTATTATCTCATAATTTAAATTTGCAGCGCTTTATTGGGGCAAATAAGCCACTTTCTTGGGCCGAATTTGAGGGAGAAAGAAAAAAAGCCATAAACCGATCTTCAATGCTGTTATGAAGAATGAATTGTTGAAGAGTTACTTGCTGTATGTAGAAAAGCAGTGTCCAGATCAGCACCATTCAGACTAAAACCAGAAACAAAGACCAAAAAACACAAGACACTAGGAATATACAGGGGAAACGGTCCAATCATATCATTCCCGACCATAGATTGACGGGCAGAGCCGCACACAGCAGCGAAAAAAAAAAGGTTTAATACTATAAAAATGTAAACGCTTTACTGGGGCTGCCGCTTATTTTGGCCGCAAACGCAGTCGTCATTGACTGTATTTGAAAGCAATTTGAGTTTAAACTGGGTTGTAAAGTCTCAACGTTCATACCTATGAGATCTTTGTTGCGGCGATCGATGGCCAGGTTCCTCAGCGCAATGGCCACCGCCCGCACCACCTTGTCTGAATCCGAGCGCAGAAGTTCCACCAGGATGGGGAGACCTTTCTCCTTCCGCACTGTCGCCCGGATATAGTTAGACCACTGAAAAAGACACATGACGTTCTTCACCACTGTAAAAACGATCATTCAGATTGAATAGTTTCAGTTACAACGATAAAAACATCTGTTAAAGACAGCATATGTAATCTGACACCACAAAACTACAACATTTCAGTGATGCAATAGCAGGCTGCGGCCACTAGAAGATGCCGATGAGCCTCGAAAATCTAAACCTTCTCAGAGACACAAAAACACAAGCTGGTGGAGGAAAAAAAAAAAAAGAGCAAACGGAATAAATGAATACAGAAAGGCTTTAAAATCCTCTTATAGGCCACAAGCAGGACATCCACATCTCCCTACAGCAGGGGTCTGTCAGATGCCCGGGACCCTGGGTGTGCAAGACTGTGTGTGGCCAGGAATAGAGACGAAAGGCATCACCACACTCCATTTGAGAAGCTCAAGCATCTTTTGGACGTTATATTTCCAAAAAATAGTTCTAGAAGTGAAATAAGTCAGAAAACAAGAGCCATAGAAGATCTCTGCTTTCATTGACGTCTTCAATTAACAGCACCGTAATGATAAACTTGGCTGGTGATGGGCACGACTTACTGTCCACTGGCCGGCACTGAGGTTCTGCAGAGCTCCAGCCGCAGCCTCCAGCGTGTTGAAGTTCTGGCTTTCGGTCAGCAGGGACAGGTAGAGACGCACCACCTCCGGCTGATAGAGTAATTCAAAACCTGCAAACGGGGAAAAAAAAAAAGTCAAGCTTGTCAAAAACTCATACGGACATGATGGATGAGGGCTGAAAAAAACCTTCTACATTTACTTTTGCACTTGGACAACAGCGGAGAAAACAGGAAAGTTTGTACAGGAAACGGTAAAAGGAAAGAGTCATTTAGTTTGAAAGAAACTGGATTTTATCTTTACATTTTTTCAGTTGAGGAACCAAATTGAATGAATAAAAATCTCTCTAGTTCTGCAATTTAGAAAAAAAAAAAAAAAAAAAACATTTTGCCGTGATTCCACAGACTTGAATTTAGATTGAAGCAACCACCATTTTGAACCAAACCAGCTAAACGTGCCGAAAAAAAAAACATATATTTATTCATGTCAAAACGCTAGTGCCTAGGTCTAAGTTGGCGCAGAAAATTTCACTAAGCATAACATGAACAACAACGGCACATTCACAACAAAGACGTTTTCTTCTTATGTTTTAGCTTCAATGCTAATGCTAAATCGCTTATGAACACGACAAAAAAAATCTGCACATTGAAAATCAGAATCACGTCGACTCGTTGGTTAAAAGGCACTAAAAGTTTGGCTCCAGTATTGATTATAATTTATTATTATTTTCTCCTACAAGCCCAGAATCGCTAAGCTAAGACAATTAGCTTTAAGTTAAGTGCCATTAGAGCAATTTAAACTCCTGGAGGATTGTGCGTTCAAGCATAGAACTAAACGCTTTTGTGGAGGTTAAAACGCTTTTGTTTTGTGTTTGTGTAAGTCATTCTGACATGGTGTAGAGTTTTCTGAGAAAATCTTTTAAAAATGTGCATCAGCATTAAAAAAAAAAAAGAAACACAAACTACCGTCTATTGTGCAGCGCTAACTCAAACCTGTCAATACACCGAGTCGGGAAATTAAAGCCTTTTGTCTTGTGCGGGCTGACAGATTTATTTTTGTAATTCTCACAATAACTGACACTGGAGTAAAACCCCAAAGACGCAGGATTCTTGTCACGTCTGACGCGGCTTTTTGATATTCAGAGAATCTATAAATCCTTGCCTTTCCAGATCTTAGATAAGAGTCCTTGATCCAGAACATGATGCTTTGAATTTGTCCTTAAAATGTAATTGTTTTTGTTTCCAGTGTGATGAATCCAGGCAAATAAGATCAATATTCCTCAAAACGACATCATTTCTAGCATATACCTGCAATCGCGAACATTTATGCCACAGAAACGTCCCTGTGTAGATGCAAATGCTGCAACTATTAATATATTATTAAATACATGCAAGCTCTTGTTGCTTTTAAATAATTTAAATGAAAGCGACATCACACGGCAAACAGTAAGAAACGTCTTCATTGACATAATTGGTTCAGTTCCTCGTTGACAAACAAAGTCAAGTAGAGTGAGCGAGTGTCAATACGGCCACCAGGGATGGTGAAGTGACCCACACACCCGGAGCAGTGGGCAGCCTAAGCCAAGGAAACATGTGAAGAACACTCATTAGCAGAACCTGTTTGGGATTTGAACCTGCAACCTCTTAGACACAAGTCCATTTCCCTACCAATGGACCACAACTGCCACAATATGTCATAAAACGGTCACAATGCGACCATTGAAGAGAGAATTGCATTCTGGGGATTGGCACAGGTCTCAAAGATCAACCGTGTCTTGAACACGAGATTGGGGAACTCGGTGAAGTCAAATTTACATTCCGTCCGGAGGATTCTCTGACAGGAAAAATCTCCTCTTTTCACATACAAGCAACCGTGAGTGAAAGGCATAAATGTACACCACCAAGAACCACAAAGAACCACCGCTGGACACAGGAAGCGGCCTTTCAGAGTGAAAAGGACTTGGCAACAAAGCGCCGTCCTGCGAACAACCTCATCGCTCCACAGGCCACCTTAACGCAACTGACAAGCGTGTCCACCGTTTGATTTCCCTCATTACAGATTGAAAGCTTCGGGACACAGGTTCTGCTTCTGGATAGTGTCATCTTCCTCTTTCCTGTGGCTGGACCCGACCCAGAACGGATCTCAGGCCAAGCTGTCAGAGGTCTTTCTGCCGCCCGCCCGTCCTCAATGGCGGCATTATGCGACCGTCAATCTCCCAGACGCTCATTCTAATAAGATCTCAGTTCCTCCCTCTGTTCATTCACGGCGCTGCACACACATCTCGCTCCGACATCAGATTAGACAACTCCGCTTTCAGTCCATAATGGTGTGATTGAAGGCTTCGGCGAGAGGAACGTTACGGTGGCAAGCGTTCCTCTGTGTTCCTCAGTTGGGCCTTTGGCAGAATTTTGTTGACTTCTCAATTTAGTATGAATTATGATATTTTTTTTCTTTGGTCGTCTTTGATGCGGCAACAGGAAATAAAGCACTGCGTGTTGTTTCTAAAGCTTCCTTTGGGCTTCATTCTCAATGGGACTCCTGGTGTGATGGGATGTTTATCCAATATGCAAACCAGGCCAAGAACTAAATCTCTCAGCTCTGTTGAGACAGAAATCTAAACCTTTACTAGTCACTACGACTGAGAAGAGAATCATCTGGATTGACAGTACTTGTTTTAATATCCACTGCTTGGAGCCTTTGAAACTTGAAGACCTTGCTTTTTCGGAAGAGGAATGGCAGGTTATGACTTGAATAACTAATTGTTCCATTTGTTTGAATGAATAATACGCTTCTTAAAAGCTTTTTTATGAGACAACAATCTACTGAAGCACCTGAAAGTTTACCAAGATAACTCTCACACTATTGAGTGAACACTACAGAGGGAACACTACAGTATCTAGTCAATACTTTAGAGTTAAGACTCTTTGGTCAACAAACCTATGTTGACACTTTTGAGTGAACATTATAAAGTGTACCATTCTGAACAATTCTTGAAGAACACTAAATAGTTAAGCCCGCCAAGTCAACACTACCTAGTGAACACCCCTGGAAAAACACTCCTGAGTGGACTCTTCTGAATCGATTCATTTGTGTGAACATTACTGAGTTGACACCTAGTCGACACTACTAATTGAACACTACAGAACACTACTTTTCCAAACACTTGTCACTAATGTCAATGGCAGAATTTCAAAACCATGTGACCGTGCATGGAAGTTTGTTGAAACACAATTCATGAACTAAATTATAGTATCAAAAAACGATATGTGAACATAAAAGTATGAGCGAAGTACAATCTCGCTTCTAAACATCTCCACCGTCTCACCACTCTTCTTCTCTCTTATTACAATTTGCAAATAAAGATAGTTTCTAAGACAACATGTTTTCAGATGAAAAAAGAACACATTCCGCCAGCGTTTCATTCACACTACACACTGACGGCTTTTCTGGAAATCGCCTAATTGAGTTCAAGTGTGTGTGTGTGCGTAAAGCTTCGCTCGGAGACTCACAAACATCCTGTTCTGGCGAACGCACAAAGACCCGACGGAAGAGCAAATCTCAGTCTATTCCCTCTCGATAGTTTAATTCAGTCTTGTAATTATTGCGTAAGCAGAACAGTTTCACCACAGACGCTGGGAAATACGATGCGCAGCCAATTGTCTCGTCCGCCAGAGACTGCGATGTATTATTTGAGCCGCAGAAGTAATAAATGCATATCACGATGCTTTTGTGAACGACAAGACGTTTTCAGAGGAAATAAGCTCAAGCCGTTTACCTGAATCCATAGACGCGTCTGTCGGAAAACAATAACATCTGCGCAGTGATGCATATCATCTATTACATCCATCATTAAGCTTTCTAGGGCTCCATGACACGCAATATCATTCTCACAATCCTTCGACATTATATTAAGCATCCCTACGCTTTCTGTGACATTTCTAGCATGTAAATGATCCCCATTCTAATCTCGGAGCAAATCTACAGAGTCAATTTGTGCGCTTAGAAGAAATGTTTTGCATTGGGTTACTTCATCATTTTCCCGGGAATCAAACCCAAAAAAAAAATGTTGATGATGGATTTGCTTTTTCAGTGCATAACGATAACGTACTCCGTTTCCCATGATTCCTCTCGTAATCTCTATTATAATACTAATATTTAAAATACATACTTTGTTTTGTCCACTTATTAGTCGCTCTGGCTAAAGAAAAACGATAAAGTAAGATTTGATAAATACAAAGCTCGAACATTGGAACTTTGGGTTTGTAAGGCAAACAAGCCTAGAACCATCAACGTACATTCTGATTGGTCGCTGCTAGAGTCTTGTCCGAGCTCATTACCATAAAGTGGAACTGAATCCACCTCATTAAAAACGAAGAACTTCAATGATTGAAGTATTGACAACTGATGACGTGCAATGCATTATTATGGATAGTGTTGGCTTGATCCTGGTAGTCTTATGACTGAGAAGAGAATCGTCTGGAATGACAGTACAAGTCTTTTTTAAAATCTAATGCTTAGAACCTTTGGAACTTAAAGACCTTGCTTACTCGGAAGAGGAATGGCAGGTTATCACTCTATTATCATATCGTCACATTTGTTTGAATGAATAATGATTGAAAAGTTGAACCTGAAAGTTTACCAAGCTAACGCTCACACTATTGAGTGAACACTATCTAGTCAACACTGTTGTTGACTAACAATCTAGGACTCCTTAGTCGACAAACCCATGTTAACACTTCTGAGTGAACATTACAAAGTGAACAATCCTGAAGAACACTACCTAGTGAAGACCGCCAAATCAACACTACCTCGTGAACACTTCTGGAACAACACTCCTGATTCTAAGTGGACTGTGAATGGTTCTGAGTCAATTCTGTTGTGTGAGCACTACTGATTCAACACCTTAGTAGTCGACACTACTAAGTGAACACTACAGAGTCAAACACTACTTCTCCAAACGTTTGTCACCAATACAACTGACAAAGTTTCAAAACCATGTGACTGCACAGAATATTCAAGCATTTTGTCTAAAGTCGGGTTACAAACACAAGCGATGTAGATGTTTTTGAGAGAGAGTCTGGAGAGCTTGAGGACTTGATGTCATTGGCAGGCGTGTGTGAAACCAGGGTCTGCTGTGGCGGTGCGTCTCTCTCCGCTGCGAACACCACGAGCGTTGGATTTATGCTCATTCAGATATGAAGAGCTTGTGAAATGTAACAGAGAGGCCAGAAGCCGCAGTGACGATGCTGCTGATAACACGCCGCAGCCTTTCAGACTCTCTGAGATGCGGCTGCTACATTCCACAAGGCCAGAAGAAAATCCAGGGAGAGTGGGAGACGGATGAAGACTAGACGCTTCCCTGATACGGTCCCGCTTCAGGAGCCTCTCAAGCTCCTCTAATTGACAATTTATCTCTCCCTCTTTGTTTTCTTTAAAAATGTTCCCAGGCCAAGAAACGATAACGTTAAAATTTCGAAAAATGTGCATTAAATACTTGGACAAATATGTCAATTAAACATGGACAGAAATCCGATAAATATAACAGTCATGTGGATATGTACGTTTGTATATATTACATTTATAGATATGTAGATGTACAATACACAACACTGTATTTGTTAAACAAGTACTAAATACATATAAACTTTTACATACACAAATAATACATTTACACATTTAATTATTATTATTATATTTTAGAATATATACAGGCTAATTGCATTTTTTTTCTATTTTTCAACTTTAATAATGAAACAAATATTTAAATTAAGTACAAAGAAATAAATTAGCCTAAATCATATAGTACAAACAAATGTGTTCTTGCATGTGCAAATACTTATATACATTATACGTATATACAAATATGTATTATACGTATATACATTATATATATACTATATACACACACACACACACACACAATATATGTATATATAAACACTCTATAAACGCAAATGCACATACACACAATACAGGTAAACCACATTACTTTACCTTTAAACGTATGGAATTAAAAAGTAAATAGTTCTAAAAGAAACCTCATTAACAAATTTGGTCGCATGTTTCATTCTGTTCCCAGTTTTCGTAATTAACAATTATAATCATGTTTTCTTTTCGCCCGAGTTGAGAATGCGGTGTGTTTCTCAGCGAGACGGAGGCGTCTCACAGCACGTGGGAGACAGACAGCGTTGACATAAGGAAGGTGAGGTCTACACCACCGATAAGCGGATGCTGGGAGAAGGATCCAGCTCATTAACTCAATCCTGTGAAACCCCGATTCTAAAGCAAACACAGTGATGGAGAACAGGAACCGTTTCTGCTGTTAAACAGAGAAGTGCCGAACACGCGTGATCAGGAGCGTCACTCTTCCCCGCTGTTTGTAGAGAATATAAATCTCGGTCGAGGCGTCTGTCAACAGGCAGCGGAGGAGAAGCAAATGAGATGCAAAACTGACGCACAAGTCACACACTGGGATTCAGGCGTCAGTAGGCATCACGTGCGCTTGTGTGCAAGATGAAGAACATCATCCACGACATACAAACGGCTAAAAAAATGATGCACTTCATTTTTGGAATTTCACTGTGAAATACAATCCATGGCGAGAGTGTTTCAATTTCAATTTTCGACAATTTCAAAAATGTCGCTAGCTGAGCCGCTAGATTTGACATGTAATCCCCTTAATCCGTGCCATGACTACGTAAATTCAGACACGCTTTTTTTTTAATAAAAGACAAATTATTGGTAATAAATGTAATAAGATCATTTTACATAGCAGTTGTTTATTTTGCCCTTTGGTAGATGTTTATAAAGATATATGAGGATATACAGACAATCACGCCATCTTGAAATGATGTCATGCAAATCCCTGAGATTTTCATAATCTTGCGAGATTCTGAACGCAAGCGACGTCATAGCGGTAAGAAAAAGACGCGCTCCTTTCGTATAGCCAAAATATTTTGGAACTAAAGACGACATTTTCATGACGACGCATTTCGCTCTGTTTGTGTATCACTCCCAGAAAATTCCAGAAAAATCTCAGGCCTGTGGGCATTTTCCGAAATATGTGTGCATGCTTTTCCCGGAACCGATTCTGATTTTGTGCTTAATCTGATCCAATTGATCTCTTTATCTCAGAATTCTGACTTTATAACTTGCATTTTTGAGAAAAAAGTCTAAAAGAAGAATTCTGAGGAAAAAAAAGGTTACAAGACGATTATTCGGGCTTCCACACTTTTGCCAGTGGCGACATTGTTTCTCTGTGAAATTATTGTGTTTTGAGTTCACTGTCATTTCCCTTTTCTATTTATTCCTTTTAATAAATAACGTCTCGCAAATGTGTCCTTCTCCTCTCAAAATGAATCGCCATACGTGACAAATGTGCGAACTTAGTGAGTACATTCGCTACATTGTCGATGTAATAATGTCAAGCGCGTGTGATATATACCAGCTGCAAACTCGACTTTAAGAATAGATTAACGCAATATTTTTTTCTTATCGCTTGATAAGAGTCTCGCGGTTAACAAAGCAATTTGATTACACACAGTAATATTGCCTCCATTAAACTGCAGCGTTTCTCCTGACAAAACACGTGCAGGTTCATGAGTTACTACACGCGTCTACGTGAAAGCTCAAGGAACAACGCCGCGTCTCAATTTAAGAGCGTTCTCCTGAAATATGTTCGAAATACGCTACATAAACAATAAAAATGGCTGATAATTCACCATGGGTAATAAAAAGAGAAGAAAACGAATGCCTAGGTTCTTTCTCGTTCGTACTTCCCGACATTACTCAATTTATGGCGCTTCTCTAATGAAGAGATTCATAAGCAGAATGTCTTGCTTTTTTAAATGAGACGTCTTGGAGATCTGGCTAATACGTTCATGGCAGAAAATCAGGTCATCTAAATTTGCTTTCCATTCCTCACGTCTAGACTTTAAACGTAAAATGAGTCGCAATGAGCCACTTTTGCGGTGGCTGAACAGAAGCCGAGCTGAAATGACCCAACAGGAAGTGGGATACGATGGCTTCCCACGAGAGGCTATCAGGTGGAACTTCAGCCGAGTGTTCTCATGCTTTCCAATGGAGTAAAAACTGATCTAGATGCAATTAAAGCTGGTGTTGGTGAACAGATGTTTTAGTCGAGCGCATCACAAAAGCACAATGTGGTGAAATTGGTCTGAGATGTACAAAAGAACACGATGGACCAGGATCACGACTCGGTTTGTCATGATGATGAAGAGATGGAGTTGTGTTTCATGAATCCTGGTTTAATCTCAGAGGAAAACACACACACACACACACACACACACACACACACACACAAGCTCATGTTCACATCCTGTTTGCTTTTGTAGACATATGAGAACGCATCGTAACATAATTCAAGTGGAGATCGATATTGAGGATGTCTTCAGATGAAAGGTTTACATCTACATTGTATTTTGGGGAAGATTAAATGCAAGCATTACAGTTATATGAACACTGAAAAAAATTAAATGGAAAAAAAAAATGTTAAAAACAAAACAAAGCAAAAAAAAAAACAAACAAACAAACAAAAAAATTTATCAAAAGCCAATTCAAATGAAAAGAAAAATTTAGACCGGAGGAAAAAAAAAAACAGTTCACTAGGGTTAGGGTTAAGATTTATAGAAAATGTTGTAAAAAATAAAAATTTGTATTAAAAGAATTTATAAAAAGCTAAATATGAAAAATGAAACGAGTATGTTAAAAAGGAGAAAAATAAATACATTTGCAAGTACTGTATAACAAAACTGGAAAGTGTAAGATATATGTAAAAATATATTAAAAATGAAAACATTGAAAATATAACACAAAATGTAATAGAACAAACCAAAAATAACGTACCTTTAAATTGTGTTTTAAACTTGAAATAAAAACAACAAACTGAAAACAAAAATGTTAAAAAGCAAACGGAAACATTGGAGAAATTTAAACTTCAATTTTTAATTTTCTCTTTTTTACGGTGGAGGGCCAAAAAAAAAAAAAAAAAAATCAAGAGCCATTAATACTTCACCAAACGATTCTAAAGATACAAACAATATCATATGATATTAAATATCAGATCAATATCACAGGATGCGTTTACTGATCCAATAGATTTATCGGAGCATTAAACTTGTATTACTTTTCCCAGAACTTTTCTACGATCCACAACTCCACGCCAACAAATGCTGGAAAGCTTCACAATTTGTGCTAATTATAAACCACACGTCTACAGGAACCGACAAAGTCGACTCAATCCACCTGCCGTGTTTCTGCCAGGCCTTTTCCAGGAGCTGACAGCTTCTAGATGTAATAATTTGGTGGTGTCAGCAGAAGACGTACCTTTGGTGGGCTCAGAGCGCTTCGGCAGGTCCAGCGTGTCATAGGTTTTGTCATGGTCTCCATTCTTCCGCCCTGAGTGAAAAAGGAGACGGGAGAATTGTAGAGAGTGTGAGAAAACCAGACAGAAACAACGGTCGTGACTGTCATTCTACGAGACGAAATTTACTGGTATGAAAATGTCACGAGGACCTTCAGAGTCACAGAAACGCCACATAAATCTAGCTATTAGGCCGACTCTGACACCGGCTCCCGAGAGAGGAAACCTCTTTTAATAATGCAGGGCTTGTGTTATGGCGGACATCGCTCTATGGGAGAATGCGGTAATGAACGCTGAACCCAGAACAGGAAATGGATACTTCACCCATCCATCAACATTGCCATTATTTACACCCACACTTATCGTACTGTAACCGCGTATTATTACTCGGAAAGTAGCTTCCTTCAGCCAGTCCACACAGACTGGACGTTTCTTGTGGTTATGCAGAAATTGAATTTCTGAGATGCGTATATGAAAACTGCCAGCAAAATGTCTTCATTATAGGTGGATTATGTAAATAAGGACTGGGAATGAAAGGCTGCGAGAGAAGAGCGAGCGAAACTGACTGCAAGAATTACATTTATCAAATGTGCTTATCCAAAGCGACTCGAATATTATGATCTAATAACTTCAAACTTTTCTTGGGAATTGAAGCATTGTGACGTGTGACGCGTGTGAATAAATTTGAGAAAAATGGGCAAATCTGGAAAATTACAGAAGTAAAAACTATTAAAATTATCTGTGGTAAAAACGTTTGCAATTAATCACAATACAGACAAATTCAGCTTCTAAAGAATAATTCTATAATATATTCTGATTTGATCAATATAATTTGACAAAAATGTTCAATGAGAAATACGTGAATAAGCCAAAACTGCGACTAGAAAGGCAACTGAGATTCTTAAATCGAGAGCGCTTTTTGGATTTTCTGTCTGATTTTCTGGATGTTTCGCAGCCGTGACTATAAAGCTCACACAGGAAACCGCCGGCCTCATTACAAGCCGACGGCACACACACAAACACACTCAAGACAGCGGAACGGAGCCTGAAACCAGTTAAATTGGCACCAGTTTGATGTTTCCTTGAAAAGAGAACGGCGGCCTAGTCACTTAAAGAACGGCAAGGTGAAGGGTTGGAAGACGAGCGGCGATAAAGAGTTGAGTGTGATGAGGATGGATGTGTAACGTGAGTGTATTAAACACACAGACAAAGACCGGAAGACACACTCACCTTGATTAAACCATTCCTCTACGGAAGGCCGATGCAGCACCAGCAGCGCAGCCAAAGAAAAGGGAGACAAGCAGGCGAGTGAAGAAAAGATTCAAAGAGCGTGTGAATTAAAAACGTCTCCGGGAACCGTGAAAGAAAATAATAAAAGGTCGACGGCAAGTGTAAAGTTCAGCAGAGTCGGTTTGCGTTAGAAAACTCTAGAAAGAGACTGTCATGGCTTTGAGCTGGTTGTAATGATGATGCTGTGTCATGTGTAACGCGCAGAGGCCATTAAACCCACATATTTGCCATTCCATTTCTCAGAAAAAAGAGAGAGAGAGAGAGAAAAAAAACATTACGGTCCCGTGGAGCTGGAGTCCGAACGACCCTTGTAACTCATCGCTTTTTTTGTGGCCATGTCAAGAGGCTGAAAGCGAGACTAAATTATTCCTTTTAACTCGGCTGAGAATTTAAATGGCCCGTCCAAATAGCTGGATGGAACCATCCCTTAATGATTCTGGGGGCATCTGCTGGTGAGACTGCGGGTCACTTGCATCTTAAAAGTCTCCTCAGGGCTGCTGGGAGATAAACAGGCCTCATTAAAGAGGAAGCGGCGGTTTGGATAAATGGAGCTCTTTCTCAGGTGAGTAAATAATGTTCAGGACATGATTACGGTATAATAGAGTATCACTCGAAGGAATAACACGCACCTAAAACATTAAAGAGTGAATAAATGGAACAAGGAGAGGGGGTTGAAGAGAGAGAGAGATGAAAAAATAGAGAAAGAGGGAAAGAGGAGGAATCAGAAAGTGTGTGTGTGTGAGAGAGAGAGAGAGAAAGAGAAAGAGAGAGAAAGGGAGAGATCAAAGAAGAAAAAGAGGTTAGGGTTAGTGGAGAGTATTTATAGAAAACAGGTAGAAAAGGAACAGTGTGGCAAACGGGAGTGAGTAAAATACAAATTGAGAGACAGAGAGAAACGGTAGGAGGTGGAGATGTATATATCAAGAGAAAGGGAAAGATATAAAGAGTAAAGGGAAAATACAAAAAGATGTTCTGACAGAAAGAGGTAGAGAGAGAGAGAGAGAGAGAGAGAGAGAGAGAGAGAGAGAGAGGAGATACATATGAAGGAGGAGATACATATGAAGTGAGATAAGAAAATAAATACTGTTGGAAAAGAAGAAGTCAAGTGATTTGATAAATAGAAAAATATATAAAGAAAGAAATATTGAGAGAAAGTGGCAGACAAGAGAACGAAAACAGGGACTGGCAGAAAATGAGAGTGTTAGACGGATGAAAAAAAGAGTGGGTGGGAGAAAAAGGGAAAGGAAGATAAAAGAAGTGAGAGATCAGAAGACTGGACAATGAAAACAGACAATAGGATATCTGGACATGGCTGGATTAAACACACTAGATGTCCTCATTAAAAGATGGACGTGGACTCAGCATCACTGCTCTAAAGCCATCAGCCAGAAACCAGAGCCACATCAGACAATCATTGGTGTGCGGAGGAGACGAGTGGATGATATTAAAGCTCCGTGATGGGAAAGACACTCGGCGGCGCATCAGAAGAATCAAGCTGAAGAAGAAAATTCAATAAGACCTTTGGCCTTCTTTCCTCCGAAGCAGCCCGCATCGTCTTTCTTCTTCCTCTGAGATGCAGAAGAGCCAGAGCCCTGAAAAGTGGAGGGATCCTGGAAGTTCTCCGCACCTGGTACCTCCTTATGAACGTGGTAGGACAGGTTCCTCATGATGCACACGCAGTTCTCCACAGACTGGCAGGGGATGAAAACAAACATGGAAAATCAATCCTATACCAAATATCGTATTTACACCACTATAAGCACCCGTTTTTATCCTCTTTTAGTGGCTCAAGAACTTGCTGGGTGCTTACATGCGCCAATTTTAAATATGTATGTAGATATAAGTGCTCATTTTTCCACAAGTGAGAAGCAATCACAAATAAACACGTGGCTGCAGCTTGTGCGTGTGTGTTGTGTCCAGTTTCTTTCTTTAAATAATGGTTCTGGAGGCAGACGTGCATATAAGCTTTTATTGGCTCAATAAGGGAGAAAAAAGAAGTTAGATGAAACTAACTGAATGATGTGAACGTTAAACCAATCATCAAGAACCATCGACATTCATTTATGTGTACAGTTGTATTTGTACTATAAATAAAATTAATGTTTTTCATGGGTTTTACCTGTTGGTTTTTTTTTTTTTTTCCCACTTTTTCTGTTTAGTAAACAACGGATCCTTAAAATCTCATTACAATTTTAAATGTTTAACAAATCCTCACTTTAGAAGAGCTCATGAAATCAGTTTCATGACGGACAGCTAGAAAACGCTTTATAACCACCTGAATTAATAATGTGTTAAAACGGAATTTATATAAATACATGTGAAAAAAAAGTTAATAAGAAGGCATTAGATAAAATATTCTCTTCAAACACTAAAAGTACAAAAAATGTGTAGTTTAGAGTGTTTTATCCTGTTTGTGTCTAGCTATATATGCGTGCGTGTGTGTGTGTGTGTGTGTGTGTGTGTGTGTGTGTGTGTGTTTGGGTATTTATGTACATATATAAAATGAAAATCTAAACTAAAACTAAAACCTATACATTTAGGAATTGGCATGTCAGTAAATAATGGCATATAGGTACATTTCGAATCAGGCCTAATAATAAATTATTCAAATTGGGAAGCCAACAAATGTGATCAGGAAATTCCTACAAAAAAACTCTTAAAGGTACTTGAAGGTTCCAGAAAGTATTAGAGGGAATCTAAAAATCAAACAACATTTGGCTTTGAACCAAGCCATTTTATTTGTCTCAAATCTGGTTCAGATCAGGTCCAGGTGCTTTGTATAGCAAGATACCTGGACTTAATCGGAACCAGATTTGGGACAAATAACTTTGGCTCGACTAGTAGAGCTTGTGGTTTCAACACCAAAGGTCACAGGTTCAAATCCCAAAGTCGTTTTTCCAAATAAAAAACTGAAAATGGAAGTCACTTTAGAGGAAATGATGTACCTTGTTGTCCATGTCCTTCTTGCCCACTGCGGATTGCAATGCATGGAGCAGAGCATCCACCAGCCCCTCGCACTCCCTCAACCTCCGACGTGCTTCTGCTCCATCTGAGCTCACGTTCCTAAAGAACACAACAGAACACAAGATAAATCTACTGGACGGAAAAGTGGTTAGAGCTCCTTCAAACAGAGGAACTGAGTTTGCAACCATATGGGTCTTGTATTTTCTTGATATTCCTCAACTGTTGAAAAAAAACAGCAAACGCTGGAATTGGCTCTAAATTAGCGTTAGAATTGGATTGCAATATTTGAAGTGAATTTGAGCTGACCTCACAGCATCATGTTATATTCTACAGTAGAAAGAAGTCTCACAAAACCATTAAATAACCACACTTGAAACATTTGAAAAGTAAAACATGCATTTAAGAGACTAAAATTAATATTTGAGAATATTATTACAGATATAAAACAGTTTATCGTATTTTTCTGGATTATATTGTGCAAATGAACACATGTGTTGATCATTTAGTAATTAAAAAATGTATCCTTTTATTATACTAAAAAAAGTACGTATTACAATAAAACAATAAAAGTAACTTAGTGCAAGAAAAAAATAACCCAATTTTAATCGTAAAGAGTGTTAAACCCAAACATTTCTTGCGGTTGAAAAATTCATGGGGTTTACCACTGAAATATGACATTGATATACTTCAAAACTACTTAAACACACTGAAGTCACAGTTATACTGGAACTTTGAACCGTTCTCTCTCAACCATTTAACTAGATACATGCAAATGTCAAAAATTTCAAAAGTAAATGAATAAAAAAATAAATACAAAACTGTAAATTTACAGGACAGAAAACCCAAAATCATGTCAGAAGAGCCTTCCGAGCTTATCAGGTTTCACTTTCAAGTCTTTTTCCAAGCAGATGTTCAGCAGTAGAGATCCAACTGGAAAGCATCGATTCAGCAGACCGTGCCAAACCACAGGCAAAACACCAAGCATCTTCTGAAGCACCACCTCAGAACGGAAAGGAGCGTTTCAGCTATACATTAGAGAGATGGATGGTGTTTTTACAACTTCCTGTCTGTTCCATCGCTGAAGCCTGAAAGATGGTCGGCATCGTTTCAAGCAGCCAAACTCGATTTAATTTGCGTAAATCACAGTTTGACAATTACAGATGTGACATGTTTGTTTCGGAGAAAATTGCACTGCTGGAAGACAATATATTACAGACAGGCCAACATATATCTATAAAATATATAAGGCCGGTGGTGATGTTTAATATTTATTGTGGAGTCGTTCTCTCGGTTTTCTTATATATGAATCCATGGTTCATAGATTAACACATAACACATGAACACGTGTGATTTTACAGAGATTAACACGTAAACCAACCAATCAACTTTTCAAAGCCTTTCAGATCTCGAACCATCACAAAACCGACAATTTTTCGCATCTCGAAAAAAATCCACCAATTGTTTGGTGCGTATATTGTATCACATTAAAAATCTTCAACGACCATACCAACAACAAAACCCAAAACTATGTTCTATACATTTTTTAGATGCTGTATTTTATATTCTAAGACTATAAAGACCAAAAAGAAGAGTCATTCACTGGAAACCGCACACAGCTTTACTAGGCAACAGATGTCATAGAATACAGTTTCCATGGATACGGGCTGAGCCGAGGATACAATGAAAGGATAAGGATGGAGTGGTGCAGCAATACCCCAAGTCTGATATGATGTGTTCTTGGATGCCTGCTGAGATGTGAAATCATCAGGAGGAACGTTCAGCTTTAGACTTTTAAGCGTAACCCAAAAACTACAAACTCCCGGGTTGGCTGAACCTCCCTTGGTCGTACTCATGACCCAGTCTGAGGAATTGGCTAACCCTGGACTGGCAGACTTAGTCAAAGCCCTCAAAGAAAACTTGGCATCGGAGCACAAGCTCAAAAGAAACGACCAAATCGACACTTCAAACTCTGCTTGAATGAGAACAGACGTGTATAGTGGTTGAGTGATGGAGTGGAAAGCAAGAACTGTGGATGCATTACCAGCAGTGTGAGATTAGAAGATTAAAGAAACAGGAAGACAGGCCAAACAGACAATACTTCATACAGTATGTAATGGGTAATAATAAAATAAAGACGAATATTAGATTAAGTACGAAAAACTGATGCCATGCATATTTATCTGAGAGGCGTGTGCTTGAGATTGGCCACGCCCACACATCAAATAAAAACCAACATCAAGCGTCTCAACCCTGTGAGATCATCTAGAGTTAAACTGTCTGCTCCTCCAGTAAGGAAAACTAGAGTAGTGAGCTGTCTCCATCCCAGGCATTTGGATTTGGACCAAGAACCATCTGCTACTGTTCACCGGGATTCAATTATTTGACTCGTTTCAGAACGAGAAGATCCGGCATCTTCCTCAAGGCCAAAAGCAAGAAACCTCGAAAGTACCTTGGTCGATTTACACAGGGTTTAAAATTTCCAACCCAGATTTTTAGGGAAACATGTTTACTTGCATTTTACAAAATTAACTTTGGATTTACAAAATTAATTTTTGCCGAGAGCTGCTTCGTTTGGCGAAAATTTCGTTAGCCGAGCCGCATTTTATATGTAATCCATCTAATCCGTGCCATACATTCATTCATACATTCTGACAATTTTTTTTTATAATTGATAAAACATTAGTAATTAATGTAATAAAAAACGTGTTACATAGCAGTTGTTAAGCATATACAGTATATACAGCAGACAATCTCACATGAACGGTTACCGTCATCTTGACATGACGTCATGCAAATCTCATAGATTTCTGTAACCTCGCGAGAACGATCACCAAGAGGCGTCATATGTATAGCGAATATGTTTCGTAACTCATGATGACATTTTCGCGGAGCGTGGTTTTGTTACTCTGGACTTTCATTATATAGGATATTTGTAAGTTGGGGTACCACTGTACTTAAAAGGGTGTGTACTTAACTAGTATGTGTACTTAACCAGTACGTGTACTTAAACGAGTCTGTACTTAACCAGGAAGCAACTGTACTAACAATTTGAGGTGATACATTTTCGCTTTGATTTTGTTGAGAACCAAATTGATGTTGAGCGAAGATGCATTATCCACGGATTATAATGTTCATTTCATTTTTACATTGTTCAAATATTATTAGTAAATATTACTTTTTCATATTAAAGGTCTAACTTTTAGAGTGACTAGTGTAGTAAATGAGTGAAACAAACACAGAAAAAACTCAATTTTAAAACTCCGGTAAAAATTCCATTCCGGAGATTATCTATATATAATGAAAACAACAAGAAAAAACTCTGAAGGAATGATGCTGAGATGCGGGTCAAGAGCATCCCTCATCTCCATCGCTCTTCGCTGATTAAAGAGTCGGTCACTCTGATCCCAATCTCATCCACTCAAATCATCAGCTCCGTTAGGGCACATTTACTGGTCCAAGTTTCTCAAGTCTGAGGGTACGTGACTTATTCCAGAAGATTATATCACAACTTTGAGTGACAAATTGCCAACCAAGTGGAGTTTACAAAGCAAATCATATTTGGGTTTGACCGTGAGTATCCCATGCGTATTTGGACCAATCGTATTGGGAAACACCAGGCCGTAAATACAAATTCCGCCTCACAAGGTTGGAGATTAGAAGGATCCTCGAGGTCATGAAACTGAAGAGGCCTGATCTGCTTCGTCAGCGGGTTATCAAGCTGATTTATAGAGTCAGATCTGTGTGCCAGGCTTATCCCACCAAACTCCAAATAGGTCTAGGGCAGCTGGGGCTTAACAAGCTATTAAAAATGATTTAATGGCACCATGTCAGGAACGCTCCAAGAACATGTAAATTAAGGACAGAAGACACCAGTTTTAAAGTTTCACATTGGGTGTTGGAACGGTGGATCTATCAGAGATTTAACTCTGGGTTTTACAACCACTTCATTATTAAATATGCAAAAACAGGCAATTAACTTGCTGAGACGAGAAAGACCTCACAGAAGAATGGCAATTTTCACTTGTCCTCTAGACTTTGAGAGAGAGAAAAAACCTGATTTATTGTGGCCGGATGCTGGGTAACCATGGCGATGTGAAGCCCTTTGGAGACAGGATATCTTAATCAAAAGAGCCACGAATGCAATGACCCCCAAAGGACAGGATCAGTGTCTGAGTGGCTTCAGCCATTGTCGCCAAAATGCTTATATATATAAAAGAGACAGATAATCTTTATTCACTTGAGCTGAAATATAGATATGGAGATTAAAAATTTGTATTTAAAGATGATGATAGGCAAAATAGACTACGCGGGCATCTCTGATTTCCATACTGCCCTTTCATTTCATTCAAAGATGCATGTTTTTGATAGTCAAGGATCATTTCAATGAGCAGAATTTATTATTTCTTAATTTTAAAAAGATTATTTTCTGCTTCTCTGTGGAGAAACTTTGAAAGAGTTTTCCAATAAGTTCCATCGCTTAGACACTTAGAAACGGAAATTAGAAATGTGCCTCCTAATTTGTGAGGAAAGATGGATGAAAAAAAATAGGACTTTTATTTGTCCTAGAAATTGGACATTTTACTATGTAAAATAATGTTGAGTAACATTGCTGTCAATTTCGTCCCAGGACAGTATATTTGTCCCGCCCACTGATGCTGATTGGCCGTTTGATTGGTTCTGTCTTCCGACTTTCTTTGAAAATCTGAATTTGTCTGACAAATTTTGCAAATCTATAGAACTTTGTGAGGAATACTGCTCCCTGCTCCTCTAGCGTATTCTAATCAGAGGATAAAGTCTCCAATGCATCTAAATATATTGTTCATAAAATCTAAATTCTAAAATCGTAATTGTAGTAAAATTAGTTGAGACTTGAGGTTATGGACACAACTATAAGGTATTTTGAACCAGTATAAAATATAGAACAGAAGCCCCAGTTATAATCATCATCATCAGGAGCTGAACCTTCTCACCTCAGACACCCAGACGTGTTCTTGAAGACCGTGGTCCACTCGGCATCTCGAGGTTTGGAATCTTCGTTCGGCTCGTGTTCCCAGCCCGAATGTGGGATGATGACCTCGTTCGTCAATGTCTGAAGCCCGTGGTTAATTATCACCATCTTGAGTGGCTCGTAGGAGGACAAGTTCCACAGCGTCCCTACCAAAACAACGAGAAGGACATGAAAATGTGTTGAAACCAAATAGCAAAAGCAGAAAAACATCTCTGGACAAAGCTTCTCATATTTTAATAGGGAGTCAGTCATACGACTTCGAAGGGCTAAAAAGCTAAACGTGTTCTAGTGAAAAACAACATCACGTTCTTCAACAAACCAGCAGCTGTAAGAGTCAATTTTGCTTTATGAACCTGACAAGCGGAATTACAGTCTTCACCTGAAAATAATATACTGTCGATATACGTATGTGCCTTGGGCCCAAGCTTGACGTATATTCTGGGCTCTTCAAGTTCGAACGGTAATCAAAAACATATAGAAATCACAAGGCATTAGAACATTTTTTTTTAAGTCTAAAGATGGTGTTCAGAAAGCCATTGAAGGTCATTTCCCCGAATTTCCAACTAAATATGCAAAACCGATGAAATTACACAATGTTGTGTAAGAAAGGTCGAAAATCATTGTCACTGAATTAGATTGTGCTGTATGTGACAATCAAACAGCCTGATGTGTTTTTATTCCAAAGAAATATCACAAAAACGTGTTAATTTTGCGTTCAACTGTGATTTGGTCTTAGGCTCCATGAAAGTCTTGTTTTTTTTTTTTTTTTTTTTTACGGGAAAATAATAATTTTTACCTTCAGCAAAATGTATAAAAAACACAAGGTCACAATCACAACACACCAATAAGAAGCATTTAAATAGAACGCCAGACCCGTGTTTGTTTACATTCCATTTGGCCTTAAAGCTTCCATCTCACAAACAACATTTAATCATAAAAAAATATTCCACCTAATGAAAACCAGAAGAACGTTCATTTGCGTTTCCCCCCTCGGGCGACTTCAATCACCATTTCCTGTTAGACAAGATAACAGCCGACGTAAACATAGCGCTTTATTACAGTGGAGCGTTGAGAAACACGGATCATTAGCGCCGGCGGCTTTACGGTCTGGATGGGTTTGTGTTTAGACGAGAAGGTAAGTGTGTAGGAACAGCACATGCTTATTAACTTCACTCCATCGCTCTAATAAAAGACCACCACGCTGCCTTTCACCAGCTTTACCTGTCGATTACAACGTGAATTATAATATAAGTGGCTTTATTAAAAACACACTGTGGGTGATTTACTGCGCTGTTAATTTAACGGTTAACGCCTTTGACGTTTGTTCGGTGTGGAATGAAGACTAAACGGCCTGTTGGAGACTCGATGGATTTTTACTCAATTTAAACAAAGGTTCCATTCACAACGATTTTTTTAACGATTTAATGACTGTATAATTTATTATAAATTTCATACAATTACCCCTCCTCCTCTCAATGTATATATATTAATATTCTAATTGTTCTCTCTCTCATTCTCTCAGTGAATCTATCATTCGTTCAGTCCCTTCTTCTTCTTGTGATGTTCTACCACTCTGTTTCTCACTGTCTCTTTCTTTGCCCTTCGCTTGCTGTCTTTTCTCCATAGTCTCACTCTGTCACTTGAATACTTTAAATTTACATACTTTAATAATTACTTTATTTTTCTGACTCTCCTCTCTCACTCCATCATTAATTGACTCTCACTATAACTATTATTTGTCTGTCTTGTTCTCTCTTTCTTTTACTCGCTCACCGCATCACTCATTTATTCAAAATCTCTCACTCCGTTTCTCTTTGTGACTCTTTCTCGCTCTCAGTCTCTTTCTCTCTCGTTCTGTCTGTCTGTCTCTAGCCCTTATTCTCTCACTATTGCGGTCTTTCTCCCTCACTAAATGAGCATCTCCCTCTCTGTCGCTTTCATTCTCCTTCATCGTCTGTCTCATTCTCTCATTGATTCCCTATCTCTCAGTCCTTCTATTTCCTTCTAACTATGTCTCCCCTCCATTTTTTCTCTGTCTCATTCTCTCGCTCTCTTTATCCGTCTCATTGTCTCTCTCCCATTTCGTCTCTCACTCATTTCATTTTGCCCATCTCTCCCTTCTCTCTGCCCCTTCTTTTTATATACTGCATTTCTGTCAACTTTTCATTACTTTCTATCTTCCTGTGTCACTCTTTCATTTTTCGTTTTGTTTACTCTACATTTCCTTTCTCTCTCCCTCTCTTATTTCTTTCTCTCTCTTTTTCTTTCTTTCTGTCTTTTGTTCTCTCTCTCTCTTTCTTGTTCTTCCTCTCTCTTTTTCTCTTTCCTTCTTTCTTTCTTTTCTTATATTTCTCTATTTTCTTGTGCTTTCATTTCCTTCAACTGTCATTCATTTTTTTCTCTCCGCATCTCTCTCATTTACTCTATCAATCACGAAACATAAAAGTAGCTTTAAAAAGCCAAAAGTGGTCAGGTGACACATGTAACGGGTTTCTGGACCCCAACAATCTCATATCAATGCAGCCAATGAAATGGGCCAGGAAGAAGCCGAACGCATCCTGATCGAGTTTACTCCTTCCTGCTCATCACCGGAGCCTCCCGACTAATTCAATTTCCCGCGAGGAGGAGACATGCTACTGGAACAGGTCATTCACTTAGGACCACCATTACAATTCCACCCTGCACTCGGCCATTCATCATACACCGATTAGCCAGAGGAGATCGAAGGAATGACACCAGAAAAAAGGGGAAACAAGGTAATCGCTACAGAAATGCCTCCACATAGCGAACATCGGGATTTGAACACTACTCAAACGCGTCTTTTTCTCCAATTTACTTTACTCATGGGGAGCCAATTATTTCAAGCTTTTTCTGTCTGAGAACTTCTCGTGTGATTTGATTGAAGACATGTGCTATTCCAAAAGAGTGAACCAATTATATTACATCTTTCAATCAAGTTAAGGTAATACAAAACTAAAGCAAAGTGGCAATCAATCTACGTTTCTCAAAAACGTTTCCCGAGTGGTCAGTGACCCCGCCCACTGATGCTGATTGGCAAGTTTTATAGCCTGACAAATTGATTGATAACTTGACAACTTTGACGTTGCAAAGAACATTCAACTACTGTTTTAAACACGTACGACTTTCTCCTCTCAATGCATGCTAGCGGTAAGAAAAAGCTTTCTATCGCGAAAATATTTCAAATCTCGAGACGACATTTTCTCGGCAATGCATTTTGTTACTCAAAATATTTATTATCTAGGACATTCGTAAGTCATGGAAATCACTGTAAAAAAGTAGCTAGCGCATGTATTAACTGATGAAGGAAGGTTTTGATTGGACAGTTTATTATGGGAGTTTTTTGGCACATGTTTTCAAACTATATATTGGCTGCGTTGAATTTATACAATTTCTCTTAGCTGTGGCACAGACTAGTGCAACGAAAGGACATAAAAGCTACACATCACAGTTTTAGATGTTAAAAACAGGGTTTTCTCGGGCTTAAAATGGCTTCACACCAGCGCGAAAGAGACTATTAAGGCTCAAGATGAAGAGCTGCGACATGAAAGGTTGCCAGATGCAGCGATACAATGGAGAATGCAAAACAGCAACCACAGGCTCATGGCCACGGCCTGAATATAGTGAGGTAGTCGTTTTCACTTTAATTAAATGATAAAGAGGTTCAAAAAGACTCATTACATCCATTCTGAGAAGCTCGGGCAAAGAAACTGCACTTAGAAGTTGTATCAGTCTTGACAAGTTTAATAGGAAACGTGAATGTGAACTGCCTAGTAGTCCGAGAACGCGAGGAGCATTTACCGCAGGGTCACCGAATAGAAGCAGGAAGTTAATTATGAAGAATCCGAAAAAGAGCAAACGGCAATTAACATTTCTGAGCAGAAACTTTGGCCGGATCTGAGGTGAAAATAGCGCCGTGTGCTGATCTTGAGGAAAATTGTGTCTTTTTCAAGAGCCTCAATTATTTTAAATTGTGGAAAAATATTCCTGGCTTTCCAGGTGGTTGAGCGGCCATTGCGAAGGCTGTATTTTCATAGGGGCCGTGCAGATAAACCATATGGACCAGGCTTAGAACTGGCAGACTATGTTCTCGGTCCTGCAGAAGAAAAGCTATTTATAGCACAGACTGAAACCAACATTGTGCTGTGGAGAATATCGCACATCTGCTTCAAAACCAGGATTCATTCAGGTATTTCACACACTCACACACACATTTTTCTGTGGTATTTTTAACAACAACAAAAAAAAAAACATAAAAAAATGAACATCTGGAGATTCACTGCTTGGCTAATTTTCTTGTTTACAAGGTTTTTTCCACTTTAAATGAATCGAGCTGCATCAACAGCCACCGGATTCCCGACGGCTTCCGATCAGCAAATACTATGTTGTACCTTGTCGTCTTAAATGTTGAGTGACATAAGAAGACAAAATGTTAATATTTTATATTTTATGTGTTACAATACAACTATTTCTTACTTTGACGTTTATAAACATTGTAATTAGTGTCATTATTGGTGTTGCTACTTAACAACTACATACGTATGTACAAATAAATTACAAAATCATCAAATTCCACTTTTAGCAAATGTATCTTTAGGTCAATATCTGTATGTAAACAATTGACAGTATTATAAATACTGAAGAAAATGTTTTTGGAAAAATTAAAAAGTATCTGAAAGCATAAAAAAAGTGAATGGCCAAAAAAATGATACTTTGGTGCTCTTTGTCACAGTCACACACACACACACACACACACACACACACACACACACAGTCGTGTAACACTATAATAAAACCTTTAGGTGTCTGTTGCATTCTTTACATTGCAGTAAAAGTGTCACATCCTGAAGATCTTCACAGGGAATGAGTTGCGTAAACCCCGCTGTGATATTTATGCCATGGATGGTGAAACACTGACCTGGATTCGTTCGACTTATTTGGAAAGAAAATGTTCAGAACTTAGCACGAGGCCTATGGCAAGAATTCTCCGAATGTTTGTGAAGTAAGACTGGATTAAACCAGAGCAAGATTCAACAGACTAAAAATATACATCTACTAATCGGTTTCCCTGTGGAAAACACTCTACGGCAGTGGGCTGTGGGGGAGAAGTTTCATCAATGTTCAGAACCAGCTTCACAAAACATATTTATACTCCAAAAGTTTGAAGGCCACCTATTAAAAACCAGAGAAAGCCCGTAATTGGTGTCTCCTCACCATCACCCACGCGCCAAACCCGATTCCCACTTCAAAATTGCATTCGATAAACCGGCGAGTGACAATCTCCTTACCTGTGATGAGTTCACGAACTTCCATGTCGTTTGTTTTCCTCAGCAGACGGATGAGAGCGGGAATCCCATCGCAGCTCTTGATGGCCACCTTGTTGTCGTGGTCCTTGCCGTAAGAGATGTTCCTCAGAGCTCCGCAGGCCTTGCGGTGGACTTCAGGCTTGGGGTGGTCCAACAAGCCCACCAGCACGGGAATCCCCTTCAGCTGCCGCACGTCCTTCTTGATCTTGTCGTTCTCGTAGCAGAGATGCTGCAGGTAGGCGGCGGCGTTGGACTTGACCGGGTCGATGGGGTGTCCCAGCATGGCGATGACTTCGGGCAGATCGGGGTCTCTCCAGCGGGGGTCTTTGCGAATGCTGTCGATGGAGGGTGAGCGGCGGCCCCCCATGCGATCCAGACTGGCCATGCTGCCCCTCTCGGGCTGGGCGAGCGGCGCCGGGTACATGCCGTGAATGTACGGGTGTCTTTCATCGATGAGCTCGGCTTCTATGGGGTCTTCGTAGCCTCTGTGACAAACGCAGATGGAGACCTTAATGAGCGATTTAACTCCGCAGGAAGGTTTAATAACTAGAAAGTAGGGCTGTCAAAGTTAACGCGTTAACTCACATGGTTAATTCAATGTGCTTAATCGCGTCAGTTTTTATTAACGCCATTAATCGCACTTCCGGTATTTCCGGTTTCCCCGGTTTTTGAGTTTCACTTCAGTTCAATTCAGTATTATGTGTACAGTTGAAATCATGGCGCACTTATAGAAACAACAAAGTGCAATGCAATTATTTGCAGTCTCTCAAACGACTCTCAAATTACTTTCAGCTGTTTTGTTCTTTGAATGTGTGATCGGTGTTTTTGTTCCTTTTGATACGAATATGTGATTGCCGTTTTGTTCCTTTAGTTAAAAATGTGTGATCAGCGTTTTTAGCTGGACCAATTATAAGTGCCATACTTTTTCCACACAGATATACAAGTGTTCACTTTACTGTATGTTTGTGCACTTCACTGGATGGGTTAAATGCAGAGCACCAATTTCAAGTGTGACAATCACACTCACTCACATATCCATGTTCACTTTTCCTCAATAAAATGTACTTTTTTTTTTTTATTGAGACCAGCTCACCCATTGTTTTCCTTAGTCAAAAACGCTATATTATATTAAACAAGTGTTTATTGTGTGTTGAGATTACATTAATTTATATATACTTCAATATTACAAATTTCTATACTTATTCTTATTAATAATTGTTAATAATAAACACGTATTAATAATACATAATAATTATTATTATTTGTGATTAATCACGATTAATTTGATTGGGGAAGTGCGATTAACTAGTTTAAAAAAAATGAATGGTTTGTCAGCAGTACTAGAAAGGTTAAGTTACATAACGCCTCGAGCTTTCACAAATGAAAGGGAAACTATAAAGGTGAAGAGATGGAGGGGGGGGGGGTGAAAAAGGCCTTGTTTCTGTTAATCACCACGGTGTCATGGAATCTAGAGTGCCTTTCAATACGTGAAAAGCCGGCGTTTCCGTTTTAATTGTGTCTGTCAGTGCACAGCGATGCTCTCTTGTTCTTTAATGAATGATGACGGGGGATCCAGCATGTGAAGAGACGCAGCCTTCAGGGGCCACAGCAAATATAGAACAAACTGAATAAGAGACGCACCCGAAAATACCAACCTCTCTTTGACTAGCTGCCTAAACACTCCAAACTAACCAAAGGCTTGTTACGCAGACCGTTCCAGAGACACGTCTAGTGACTTTGAACCGCGAGAAAGCCCGAGGAGACGGAGCCTGAGCGAGTTTCTTCTCCCAAAGTTTATTTGCTTTTAGTTTATTTGCCAGTTGTGTAAAATACTTTATTTTACTCAACTTCATTACTTAATTATTTTTGCCTACATTCTACAGAGTATCAAAAATAAAAGCAACTTTTACTCTACTTGACTACTTTGGTGATTGAGTATCTGTACTCTTTACTCCACCTCATTTGAATGGACAATTACTCGTGACAAACGGCATCTTTTTCAACGCGGTTCATTTCTTGGACGGACAAGCTATTTGCGTAATATGCCTACATTATATGTTTACAGTTTTCCACATCAATTAATTAAAGGTAATGCCTTACCATTTCCAACAAGCATTAGGCTTTAGCAATAGCATTACGCTAAAGCTTAGAAAAGTTAGAATGAACTCATTTTGCAATCCAGTGACTATTTCTCGATGCGACCCAGTCAAATATAACAAACCAATCAGACTCAAGTATGGAACAGAAAGTATGGAAGAAAATAAATATGGTGCACATAAGCACTTACACTAAAATTTGTCTTCCAAAAAAATTGTTTTGGATACAATCGGAAGAACAAATAAATGTGAAAGCCTCGTGATCATTAACAATAATGATTTACAGGTACGTTCAACACACACACACACACACACACACACACACACACGCCCCCTGCGGCCATCCAAATTGAAAATATTTAGAAAGTTCAGAGGCACGCAAACCCCCCGTGGTCTGAGCAATGGGAATGTCAAGATTTGCATTTAAATGAACGTCATTGTGTCTGCGCACTGGTGGCACGTGCGATCACGTCGGCATGACGCTGGCAGGATGATTACAGCGGAATCCGCCCGGTCACGAGCCAAATGTTCTCAACGTTCCCAAACTCTCCCGACGCATTCCTGAATCTCTTCTGTCAAAAACTTTGCCTGAATTATTCAGAGTTTCTGAATAGACGTCAATCACAAACAACACAGGACGCCATTAGCATGCTGGTTAAAGTTGCGCATCACTCGACGAACCTTATTGGCTTTCACACGTTTGAAAAATTATTCACACCATTATAGCCAACAACAATTACTTCCAAATGAACAATTCCACTACATGCACAGCATAAGGCAAGCGTCTCTCAGCTTTCAACACACTCTTCCACCACATCTGAAGCTAATGCTAACTATGCTAATGGTCAATATAGAAGCAAGTAGTGAATGAAATGGATTCTTTCCAGGTTCACACATGGGAAATGATTGCCGTGAGCTGGATATATCAAATATACCCATGTTCAAAAAGTGTGAAGACAATTTAGATTTTTTTTTTCAGTTACAGTTTTTCCCTAACAGTCTTGTGAGTTTGAGAAAGCTCGTCGAAGCTTGAGAAAGTTGCTAGGATACTTGAAATGCTACTCTACTGTATATTTAAACTAGATGGACATATAGATAAACAGACATACATGAAGACAACCAGAGAGATAGATAGACAGATGGATGGATAGATAGACAGGAAGACAGAGATAAAAAAAGGATTGATGATGGATGGAAGAAAAAAAAGAGAGAAACGGACGGATGGATTGACGGACAGACAGACACACATGTAGATAGACAGACAGATAGATAAATATACAGACATTATAGACTGACAGACAGAGAGAAAGATAGACAGATGTAGAAAGACAGACAGACAAACAGACAGACAGACAAATATACAGACATGTAGACAGACAGACAGACAGACAGACAGAGAGATAGATAGACCGACATGCAGACAGACAAACAGAGAGATAGATAGACAGGCATGTAGACAGACAGAGAGATAGATAGACGAACATGTAGACAGACAGACAGAGAGATAGATAGACGGACATGTAGACAGACAGACATGTAGACAGACAGACAGACAGACAGACAGAGAGATAGATAGACCGACATGCAGACAGACAAACAGAGAGATAGATAGACGAACATGTAGACAGACAGACAGAGAGATAGATAGACGGACATGTAGACAGACAGACAGAGAGATAGATAGACATGTAGACAGACAGACAGAGAGATAGATAGACGGACATGTAGACAGACAGACAGAGAGATAGATAGATATACGGACATGTAGACAGACAGACAGAGAGATAGATAGACATGTAGACAGACAGACAGAGAGATAGATAGACGGACATGTAGACAGACAGACAGAGAGATAGATAGACATGTAGACAGACAAACAGAGAGATAGATAGATAGACGGACATGTAGACAGACAGACAGAGGATGGCTGGATGGATAGAAAGAAAGACCAGCAGGTGCAAAGACAGGAAGACAGATGGATGAAAAAAACAGACAGACAGACTGATAGATAGCAACTTTTTTTTAACTAATCTTTGTTTTGCACCCTTGTTTTGTTTTGTTTAGTACCAAAACAATCATAATCAAGGGATTCAAATTTCTCGAAACAGAAATATTGAGAAAATAATTATCAGTGGTCAGTTTCATGATGATATTGCCCGTTATTGCTCAGGCGGGGTGTGCAGTGGTGAGGAGCATCACATGGTGAGGGTGGTCTCCGGGGGGACGTCTGTGTGCTGACCTTCTGGCTGACCGGTGGCAGGTGCCGAGGAGACACCCACCATTACTGATACGGCTGGAGACCAGACTCTATTAATCAGCCTGACAACAACAGCTCCGCCGAGATAAAGAGGAGAAAAACTACGGGTCTCTGCGGCAAATTAAACCGTACTTGTCAAATGCTTGTACCACTGCGTCAATTCTCCAAATGAACGGTAAAGTTTTGGCTTAATCTCCGAATCGTGACGAGCAAAAGCAATAAGCTCTGACTAACGTTTTCACTACGCATGTTTATTGGCAAGATTAGCGTCTCATTTATTTTGGGGATGCGGATGAGGAATGCAGATGGGAGTCCTTGACATTCATGGGATGTATTAAGCGTCTCAGTGCGAACAAACTTCTTCTGTGCCGCGGATGAGTTGAGAATTGTTCTTTAAAATTGCACTTTAAAAGGTGTGATAATGTTTCTTGTGAACCAAAAGAAAATATTTGAAAGCTAAAAAAAAATGACCAAAAAACTATATTTTGGCGGTATTTTACCTGAAAATGATATTTTGGCAGCATTTTAATAAAAAAATGAAATTTTAGGTAGCATTTGACTTAAAACGATATTTTGGCGGTATTTGCCTTGTAAATTATATTTTGGCAGCATTTTAATAAAAAATTGAATTTTGGAAGCATTTGACTTAAAACGATATTTTGGCACTATTTGACTTGAAAATGATATTTTAGCAGCATTTTAGTTAAAAATGAAATTTTGGTGGTGTTTGACCATAAAATGAGATTTTGGCAATATTTTAATTAAAAAAAAATGAAACTTTGGCAGCATTTGACAAAAACAATATTTTGCCACTCTTTGACTTAAAAATGATATTTTAGCAGCATTTTAGTTAAAAATGAAATTGTGGTAGCATTTGACCATAAACTTATATTTTGGTGGTATTTGACTTAACAATATTTTGACGCTATTTGACTTGAAAATAATATTTTAGCAGCACTTTAGTTATACATTAAATTTAGGTGGTATTTGACCACAAAAGAATATTTTGGCAGTAATTTATTAAAAAAATGAAATTTTGGTGGTATTTGACTTAAAAACGATAATTTGGCACTATTTGACTTGAAAATGATATTTTAGCAGCATTTCAGTTAAAAATGAAATTTTGGTGGTATTTGACCATAAAATGAGATTTTGGCAATATTTTAATAAAAAAAAAATGAAACTTTGGCAGCATTTGACAAAAACAATATTTTGCCACTCTTTGACTTAAAAATGATATTTTAGCAGCATTTTAGTTAAAAATGAAATTGTGGTAGCATTTGACCATAAACTTATATTTTGGTGGTATTTGACTTAACGATATTTTGACGCTATTTGACTTGAAAATAATATTTTAGCAGCACTTTAGTTATAAATTAAATTTAGGTGGTATTTGACCACAAAAAATATTTTGGCAGTAATTTATTAAAAAATGAAATTTTGGTGGTATTTGACTTAAAAACGATAATTTGGCGATATTTGACTTGAAAATTATATTTTAGCCGCATTTTAATTAAAAATGAAATTTTGGTGGTATTTGACCGTAAAATGATATTTTGGTGGTATTTTAAATAAAAAAGACATTTTGGCGGCAATTGACTTAAAGATATTTGGTGGTTATGGTCTTGGAAATCGCTTGGAAATTTCTTTAACTTTGTCTGGTGGATTTTAGCTTAAATGAAATGAAATGACACTTAATCAAAAAAAATACTAATACTACATACAAAAAACCCCCCAGAAACAGTAATACAATAACACAAACAATATTACACAACCTTTAAACGCTATGTTTTCCCAAACTGACCTGAATCCACTAAACAATCCCACCCAAGCAAACAAACCCAGCTGAGCGTCGGTACCTGACACGTGGTCCGTTGCGCAGCGGCTCCCGCGCGGTCCGTCCAGGAAGCGTGCGGCGGTTGGCAGTGGAATAATCGGGTTCCAAATCGTACGGCTCTTCCTCGTCCGGGCCGAGACTGCGGCGGTCGTCTTCCAGGCCGTAGGGTTCGGGCTGGAAGCGTTCAGGCTGCGAGCGGTTGAGATCCACAGAGCTACTCCCCATGGGAACCTGCGGCTGGGCAACATGGCCGTAGTCGTCCTTGCGGTGGGGCAGGGTGTAGCTGGTCTCCGGGCGATACCCAGCGCTGGGCATGTAAGGCCTGTACGCTCTGTAGTTGATTCGCGAGAGGCTTCCGTAGTTGTCGGGAATGTCCACGTATCCGTCGTGAAGCGGGTAGTGGCGGTACTGACTGTCCGGGGTGTCGTTGTAGGAGTCGCTGTAGTTGTTGTAGGAGCGTGTGAGGGTGGAGGAGGCCTGGGGCGTGATGAAGCGGTCGCCGTTCTTCATGTAGCGCCGGTCTATGGAGTCCGTGTAGGCCCCCAGCGGAGAAGAACCTTCCGGAAGCGGGAGGCCGTCGGGTCCGAGCGGAAGCTGGCGGACGGTTCGCGTCGTCACCGTTTTGACCATCTTGGTGACCTACGGCGATGGGGAAGAAGGTGTGAATGTTTTTGTCGTACAGGCGACACACACGTATGGGATAAAGAGCCAGTAGCCCCTTTCACACATACAGACATTATCATTATTTATCACGGTAGATCGGTTCCGAAATCCGCGAAGTAGGGATTTACGAACATTTACGAACACATTTGTACGTTTCCCTTAGTTAAACTTTTACAGACTGATACATGCGTTAAATTGTATTTGTATACGTATTATTCTAATGTTCGCCTCGTCCTTTTTAATATAGCGATTGGTTGAAAACGCCGGGCTTTATTTAACATATCAAGAAGTGTCAGCTTCTCAGAAATCATTATTGTTCTTCGGTGGCATTTTCATTTTCGAAATTTCCGGAAAAACCCGCGATATATTGTTTTTAGTCGTAATGAGAAAAAATCTGCAAAGTAGAGAATCCGCGATGGTCGAACCGCGGTATAACGAGGGTTCACTGTATGGCCTGCATGCACGTATGTGTGAACAGACAAATGCCGGGAATATCGTTCCGGGAATATTCCGGCACGGATACTAGTAACATTCCCGGTATGTAGCCTGCATTCTGCTGCTTGTGTGAAAGCGGAACGAAGATTCCCGGAAAAGGACGCAGAAGTTCCGAACCGTGCCAATCAGAACATTCTGGTGTGGGTCACGCACTCAATTCTCGCGCGCTCATTTCGCCCTTTTGCAGGTCTAGCCGTTCAAACGATGTCGCCGGATGATGATGTCACAGAATATTCGCTGTCGCTGTTTACAGAAATCACAGTGGGAAATGTCCTCAACTGGAACGACAGTGAAATCAAAGCGCTTATAATAATTCGGACGGATGAAGACATTTGCATCCAGTTAGTGATGCCGTCTCTTATGAAACAATTACCGCTGTTTTGTTTACAATGGAGCAGCTATTTAAAGCGTGTCGCCAATTGATGATGTCACGGAAAATACTGGGATTTTGAAACCGCTGTGTGAAAGGTTCTTTTCCGTTAAAATGCAGGAATGGCAGCGCTTGTGTGAACAGTCTTTACCGGTAAAGTCGTTCTGGTATTTTTTCCTGCATTTTACCGGCATTGCTGTGTGAAAGAGGCTATTCAGGAAGCAGCCAGAATGTGAGGCCTGGATCTTAGAAGACGAGACATCAACAGGCAGTATGAGTGATGCAGCACACGGGTTGTGTAGCGTAACATCGGGAGCACACACACACACACACACACACACACACACAGCTCTGAAATGACAGTAGATCATGTCATAAATGCTCAGTGTTTAACAGTAACAGAACGGACGGAGATAAAAAAAAAACATCTCAATAATCATCTCTGGAGGATTTGCTTCCAGAGTTTGGGGGAAATGAAGCTGTGCAATATAGAAATGTTTTGCAGTTTTCTAAATTTGAATATTCATAGAATTGGTGAAAATCTAATTGGCGGAAAAATATTTCGCCGTTTGAGATTTTGAGTAAAGTTTGCTGCCTCCGGGCAAAATACCAAAAGTTTAGGTTTATTTCCTGAAGTAATGTAGATGCTTTCTCGGTTTTATTGGTGGGAGTCGTAAATACACACGGAGAGAAGAGCGCTATCGGAAAAGGAACGCCTGAATGATAAAACTCTAAAGCCTAAATGACGAAACAAGACAGAAGCCGCAATAAACCAACTCTTTTCTTTTGAAATCTTTTTCGTTCTTTTAAAAAAGATGATGTAGGCAGAGTTTGCATGTTGACTATCAGTGAGTGAATGCGTGTGTCCTGCTCTGTGATTGGCTGGCCACATATAGAGTGTGCGTCCTGCCTCAGGCCCAAAGAGATTGGCTCCAGCTCCCCGTGACCCAGAAATGGAGTGGCAGAAGATGAATGGGTGAAATCATGGGTGAAATACGACTGAAACTTTAAGGATCTTTCGTGAGCAGAATTCGGGTCATAATTAAGATTTAAACTACCGTATATATTATCATTTATTACCACATTTTATAACTTCAAATGATCACTATTCCTCCTGAAACACTGAGAGTTCTGGAAGTCTTGCCAATATGGAGGATTTACGAGACTCTATGTTCTTGAAGGCCGTTTTTGTAGAAGAACCATGACCAGGTCAAACATCCGGGAGTTCTTGAGGAACAACTGACGCTCTGGTTCTCGGTGTCTATCAGCAGTCACTCACATCTCCATGACACAACTTAAAATAAATCCTTATTCCCTTCCGAGAGCTGATCCAGTCCCTTACTCCAGGAAGCACCGGCCTGTCAGGAGGATGGAGTGCCTTTGCTCCTAAAAGTTCAACGCTGATACAGAAACCAATTTGCTGCTCAGTGAATTCTGCGGCGCAATTAATTGGCTATTTTGTTCACGGCTGCAAATTCATCTTGGCAATTAATGAGCTTGATAAAAATTAATCGTCATTGGAGATGAACCATGACTGCTTGGATTTGCACGTAAGCCCCAACAAGACTCAAGCTGCTGAGAAGTGTCTTCCACATTCACCTTTACACTACCACAAGCACACGAGTGGTCCGGGAGAAGTGGGGTGAAGGACACAGGAAGCTAGAGTTAGGAGGAGCTTAACCACAAATGAGCCAGGCTGGGATTGTTAGAAGGTCCACGCAGGCGTCATGGGCAGCATTGACTGTAAAGCTTTTTACGAGCTCTTGTCGTTTTACAGACACCAGATGCGAGTTATAGACATGGTTAGTCAAATAAAAGACTGGTTAAGCAAAGCACTCTTTACTGATGGAGTTGCGGGTTCGGATGGAGTTGGCGTTGATGGTGGGATTGGTGTAGAGATGGGGGTGGGAGGACTGGACTCAACCAGGACCACCGGCTGCAAGGTTCTGCGCGTGATGGTTTTGACAACTTTGGTCACCTGTGGTGGAAGTTCAGGAGGTTCAGGAGGCTCGAGTCAGAATTGTTATACAAAGAACAGAATCTTAGCCTGTAAAGGATATCGTTTTATTTTATTATTTTTTTTCTGCTGAACAGGGACACTTTATTTTAGTATTCTAGTGGTATAAAGTACTTGAGTTACTTCGTTACTTGGGTATTTTTCTGGCTACTTTGTACTTGTACTATCAAAAATATAAGCAACTTTTACTCTCTACTTGACTACATTTGTGATTTAGTTTACATACTCTTTACTGCACTACATTTGAATGGACACTTACGGTTACTCGTCGTAACATTGTGTCTGTGCGCGACAATTCGGCATCTTTTTCTACTGCGGTTAATTTATTGGCGGACGAGGTGGGATCGCCATCTGCAGGATGCTGAAGGTACCGGATGCTATTTATGAGCTAAATCACGTGAAACCAAACTTCATAAATGATGAGATTTTTTTTAACCTAAATACTCAAGTTGTTTAAAAATTCGATCCTTTACATCTTTTATTCAAGACTTCTTGAGTAAAACTTGTGGTGGTATTTTTACAGCAAGAATCTGTACTTTTACTCAGGTACTCTTTATGCCTCTGTAGTAATGGTTTTTCCCTACAAAACTTCAGCACACAAAAACATCTTGCCAATTTATCATGTAATTGTGGTTGTAGAAATAAAAGCAGTAGTTAATCTGTAAACGGAAAAAACACATCGATGGGACAAAAGTCATTATAGATCAGCGACGCACGTCAATACTGTGATTTGATTTCTCTTGTCTCCTGTGGATAAATATCTAGTAAAGCCTGTTTTATTCTGCACAATCTTGTTCCATACTCCATACAGTCAGACAGAACTCGCTTTAGAAGTGTTGTAAATACCTTGTATCCACAAAAATGTAGCCAAAAAGTATAAACTCTGCAATAAAATGTAACAAACCATTGTGATTGTGGAAATGCACTGCCAAGATGTTTTTAAAAACATTTCCAGGGAAAGACGCTCATTATTCATTGTACACTAGGACTATGAAATACATTATAAAGACAAAAAATGCTCTTGTACAGAATGTGGACTGGAATTTAGATTTATTCAACCGTGTCTGTAATTCAGCTAGGCCATATTGCATTCAAATTTGAAAAAAGTCAATTGATCGGACCAATCAGCTTCAGCTACACTGCACTTTCACTATGGATCATAGGCTATAGAATATTGCCAGCATTCCAGATATCTTACAAAATGGAATGTAAAACTGCCCACTGCTCCGGGTTTTCACCTAACTGCGTATAAAAAAAACCTCATAGGTCGGATGGGCTAAATGAAGAACACCTGAGGGGCAATGGAGAATTTCTCTATTTCTTCTAAGCTAAAATATGGCCTTTGGTGTCATGTTACCATAGAAACAAGAAATGCAGTATTCTGATGCCACTTCAACCCGAAGAAGCAATTTTTGCCCCGTCGACACTTTAAAGTAACTGTCTTTTACATTACTACAAAAAAAATCTAATAAAAAAAAATAATCAAGTGTGTTTAAAAATCCAATAAAATTCTGCGCAAAAGGCATCATGTGATGACATGGATGGGCGATATACAGTAGAGAAAAAAAGGATCTTGATAATGTCAGATTGTAATGATTTTCCATATATTTATCGATAAATAATATTCAACATTAACTATATAAATATAAATACAAATATATATATATATATATATATGTACAAATACATTTACATTTATGTGTGTGTTTGTATTTTTATTAACAATGATATTCCTTTTTTGGCAAAGAGTAAAATTTTAAAAATTGTATATTTTTTGAGCAAATTAAAAAGCCAATAAAAGTTAAAAAAAACAGTGATGTGTCAAATTATTTCAATGACACTGAAAGTAGTGAAAAATACGTACCGTACCATTTTTTTTTAAATTTTGTTAGCGCATGCAGTGTGCAATTAACATGGTGAAAGTGAGAAAAATGAATTAGAAAATGTGTAATTTTCATAATTGGCAGAAGTTATTAAAGATAGGTTTGTGAAATTATTGAAGAAATATCGCCCAGCCTTACGTGACAGCGCGGTGCTAAGATGCTACGCTGAGCACAGATAATGGTGACGGGCATGAGGCGGCATGTACGTGTGTGTTAAAGGAAGTGAGGGAGAGACTTTAACTCACCTTCATATTACTGAAATGATCCTTTTTTAAAACGACAAAAAAAAAGTAAAGTGTCAAGACAAGAGTTGCTTGGTTCAAAGCTACAATGCTAAACAGTAGCAAGGTTCATGTTAGCATCCTCAAACTACCCTGATCTTGTATTAGAATGAAATAGTAGTTGGATAAAGTTTGTTGGCGGGTTTATTTAATGAATTAAAAGACAACAATGATTCTACAGTTTCTTAGAAAGAGACTTTCTAAATGTTTGTTAGCAATTTTTTAGCATTAGCTTTTTTATGTTTGGAGATTTGACATGTACATATTTAGAGTCCCCGTATGGGTTTTTTTTACAGATTTAACTAGTGTTTCTGTCAGATTGTGAACGGCGGTGAAGTTCTGGCACTAGTTTGTCATGTTAATCCCTCCATCTGATCACAAAAAGCTGATTAGGGGAAATTCGGCACCAGCGTGTTCTAGAAAAGTCTGCGAGCTGTGCACCATGTCTAACAAACACAACAAACACCTGACAAAATAAATCTATTAGATTCATATTTAGCAAATGTAATACCTCAGATACAGCATTTAGATTCATGAATTATCCATTGTAACAAGCAATATTAATTATTTCACAAATCAAAGTCTTTATCTTATTTTATCTGCGTTGGACGGCTAATCTAGTTCTATTATGTTCTCTGTTACCTTATTTGAATTTAAATCACAAACATTTAAATCCATGTTTTATAAAACATTGTAAATGATTAAAAAGTCCGGTACCTTGGTCTCTGTGCGGCGGGTGGTTCCATCTTCAGAGGTGACCACCGAAACATGAGAAGTGGGAGTTCCAGGATCCTCCTCTATGGTCACCGTCTCCTCCACAACCTCCTGGGGCTCCTGCATCATGGTCAGTGAGTTCTGGTTACTGGGACTCTGCTCCTGAGGGACGAACAGTGGGCAGCGGTGTAAGGTCAGAGGTCATTGATGAGGGATTAGCTCAGCCATCACAATAGCATCTTGTTTAGAGCTTACACACACACACACACACACACACACACACACTCACACACAACTACTGTAGGTCGATCCGTAATAATTTATTTTTGCATAGTAAGAATTCTCAGTAAATGAAGATGACTTGAGGCCTAAACCTTTTAGCAAATGCATTAATTTATTTAAAATTGGTATTGTTACATGTTGCATACATTCCATTATCCTTCTACATAGATAATAAAATAGCCTTCTGCAGGTTGAACACACACACACTCACACACTTTAGTCTGCCACTTTATTTGCATTTAATTTATCTTTTTTGTACCTTATTGTGCATTTTGGGCAGCCGATAGAGAGACTTGGCTGTTTGCCGTTTGGCTGCGTCCCAACAATCTCATTCACATTTAAGAAGTGCGAGAAATTATTCACAGTTTAAAAACAGTGGTTCTCAAACACGAGTACAAAACGCCTACATTTCTGTATTTACATTCAACCAACCTTTGTAAACGGGGCTAAAATGTGACATTTAGACCGGTTACCAGTCCACAAATTGAATTATGTCCACATAATAAATCAAAACGGTTTCAAAGCTTACGGAAAAAAAATGTGGAAAACGAACACATAAAATACCAAAAGGCCAGTTGCAGCACAGCGATACAGAGTTGGACTCTTGAGACAGTTAAAACTGTGAAAAGCGTCTTACAAATGTTCTGAACTTGAACTTAAGCTACAAAGGTTGCTGTTTCGAATTTTGGACCATTAGGTACCACAACTGAAGAGTCCTTGAGAAAAACACTCAACCTATTTAGCTCATTTGCTTTGATTAAAAAAAAAAAAGAAGTAAAGTAAAGAGTATTGAATGCAAAACTATATGTTACAGATTCTAAATTCGATACGACTTTGTTACATCCTTCGTGAAACAAGTTCATAAACGCGCAGACACTTTGAAATCCTTCCTGCAACAAACTCGTGATTTTAATCAAGGGTGGTTACAATTTATTGCAATTTAATTCGTTTTACCACAATAAACTTTAAATTACCGTATAATATGAATAAAATATCCAGCAAGAACTGAAGTACAAGTGTCAGCTTTGGCAAAGGTTCAGAAGGGCTGATAACAAATGAAGCCAGAAGTATCTGTTCGTTATCCATCCATCGTTGAATACATTAGCTGCTTTTTCATTGATTGACAGTGGAAGGCTTCAAAGTTTGAGCCGAGCCAAATTGATCCGCAGTCCATCTCACTAACCACTGACTTCTAGCCTTTAATGTGCCAATATCATTCTTCTGGGAGTCAAGCTTAGACTTATCCAGCCTCAGGAGCGCATTCTTCGGGACGATCAAATGCCCATTTTTTGAGGAATTAATTATTTTTAATTGTCCCAGTAATTAGGCCTAAAATATGAGTGAGTGTGTGTGTAAAATAATCACCAAAAAGCCAGTGATTGATGAGGATAACACATCTCATGGATTATGCAGGGACACTGCACAGCGACAAAGCTTTGATTAACTTTCTGACAGCCCGAAGAAGCTCGGCGTCGATTTCTGGATGAGAAAGTAATGGGTGACTTGGAGCCTAAGAGCATTCCAGAATCAAAGATAAATATGCCCTCTTTCAGCATAAGCTTCAAATGAAAATCATTTTCATGCGGCAGAAATGGACAGTGAATGCATCCACTCCCAACGTGAAAAAAAATAAAAAATAAATGATCTCCATATATTGGTTTATCGCATCTTGAGCGCCTCGGGGGATATTATGGGTGGGATTATCATGAAAGAAAAACACATCAACCGCCCAGACGCCGTCTAAAAAAGGTCGTCCTACAAAATTCTCAGCATGAAGGAGGAGGAAACTAGGGAATAGCTACAGAAAGTCCAGCAATCACTTCAGCTTCTGAGAGCGGAGAAAAATAGTTGAAAGCAAGCGGGCAAACACGAGGACCAAATTTAAGTGAGCTACAGAACATCGACTACTTAATACAGGAAAAAAGCTTGCATGTTGCACGTTGCATGTAGATATTGAACTCTTTTAAAAAGGTGTAATTTATTAAAGTGTAAGGGGAAACCATTTTGAAGACGTATACAAAGGTTCTCCAGCAAAAACCACAGTAGATTATTCACACGGTAAAAACAAGCACCTGCGTGACATGTCTACACTTCAGGAAAAACACAAGATGTGGAATGGTTTCATGTTCCCCACTCATCCATGGAGTTTATTTTCCCAGACAAAAAGAGAGAAAATCCAAACTGGGTTTTGAACGATTGGACATAATCCCCAAAAGCACGGATCTCTTTGTCCAAAAGTGAGTCTCCTTGGTCAAGACAGGCAAACAGAGATGAGGCCTGGAGGGCAGGTTGAGATTTTTTGACGCTAGCCCGAGCATTGTTCACTGGTGGGCTTCATCACAGATGATCTGCTCCACATGGGGGGAATCTGGTGCCACAGATATCGCCTGTTCCTTCATGACCGCAATTACACGTGTGAACTCCTGACCCCAGAGCTGTTGGTGAGCTTTTGCGTGTCTCGCAGGATCGCAAAGACTTTATGGGTAAGCCACAGGGTTCAATAAGCGGCCCGATGTTTTTATTTCACACAGGCTATTTTTAGCGCACAAGGAACACCCACAATCCTTTCTTCGGGAAAGACAGGAGGCCGGTGATAATTACATACATCTGGAGCAAGTCGACTCCATTAATCAAAGGTTCCCTTGCATTTATTTCTTCAGCAGTTGTGCAGAGTAAACGCTTCAACACGCACAATTCCAGGCATGAAAACAGACTCAAAGCTGCGAAAACCGAACTGTGGGATTGTGAAAAGTTTGTTCCTTAGCAACAGCCAAAGAAAAGCACAGCAACAAAAGACATTGTTTAACGCCGGTAAAAATATAGCCTGAGACGCCTGGTTTCTAGAAACGTAAAGCGGATGGCGTATCACGTTTCGCTGAATGAATTGTCACATGATGAAAGGGCTGATAATGGTTCAGCCTGGTTGCTGAGAACTTGTCTCTCACTACCAGGTAGTCATCAGTTTTGCGCTGCTGAAACCTTTGTGGAAAAACGAAATCAACCTTCTACAGGAGAAAACTCTAGCAGATCGAAAAAAATAGCTACGTTACAGTGAGATTATTTCAATACAAAAACGCTCCGGGATACTAAAACCTCCAAGGTGGTAGGTATTGTGACCCTAGTGATGGGTTTGAAAAGTAAGAATCACAAAACACGCAGCATGTCCCCACCAGGCAGGAATCTACTTCAGATCTAAAGGTAGAAGACTTTAAATTTTCTTTTGATATACTCGTCTCCTCTTAATGGCTTCTAAACGCTGTGCCTAGTGCCGGAAGCATCATCATCCCGCTTCTTATTATTCCCGAGAAGGTCAGACAGACAGAAGAAGATTAGTTTTTGCACCCCCAATTTGTCCATTACAGACCCCATGCATCACTCGGGCCGCGGCCTCTCCGAGAGTAACGCATCGCGCTAACAGGATTTCAGTCAGCAATCATTGGTTAGATCTTACAGTATTAATCCCTCTGCCAAGAGCGTTTGTATAACCTTGGGTCATAAGACTTTCCCATCAAGCTGTTGGCTTTCCTCTATCCGTCTTCTTGAGCGAAAGTCGCACCAAGCTGAGAAACGACAGAGAGTGGAAAATGGCTTCCATTTAACTCTGCTGTACTTACAGAAAATTGAGACAATCGATCAGTTGATTTAGCAAACAAATGGGGGATTTTACCTGCAACGGGATGCACAGATCCCACCTAAAATTCCAGAGGTGTAAAGGGTACCTGAAAACCACACTTGAGTAAAAGTACAGATACCTTACTGTAAAAATCACTTCATTACAACTTACAAGTCACCAATTCCCAGAAGACTCGAGTAAAAGTCGTATAGTATCCAATTTTAAAAGTATTCTATACTGAATTTACCTCAATGTTATAAAATGGCAGACTAAAATAGATGAAAAAATCAGTCAAACTCCAATGTGCAAATTTGGGTCATAAATAGCATCCAGTACCTTCAGAACCCTGCAAATGGCAATATCACCTCGTGTGCCCAAGAAATTAACCACGGTAGAAAAAGACACAGACTCATCGCGCACACGAGTAACAGTGGAGTTCAAATGTAGTGGAGTAAAGAGTACAGATACTCAATCACAATAATAGTTGCTCATATTTTCGATACTTGAGGTACTCAAGTAAAGTAACAAAGTCCCTTTACTCAAGTACTTCACACCACTGTACAAATCTCACCGGGAACAGCAAGGAATTGGAGGGAGAAGATGAAGGAGAAACAGCCTTAAGACAGCTTAGCCAAAGCAAGGCCATGACCATACTGGGCATAATGAAGAAAGAGAGAAGAAAGAGGTCATTCTGTGGCATTCCACAGAGAGTTCCAAGAAGAGGACAGTCAAATGTGTTTAGGCAAAAGCTGGAAGATAAGCTCAACAAAACACGACGGCAAGGATGAGAGATGAAAGGGAAGCGGCGAGGTGGAGAGGCTAGGCCGGCCGTAATGGCTCTGCTAATCTCTTTGTCCTCACGAGTGATCCACTGCCAAATCTCAATTCTCTCATCTCACCATACCAACACAGGGGTCTCGTTCTTGTGGATTCCTCGCTGTATTGCAGCATCCGGTTCTTTAACAACAGCTTTGGGACAACTCTTTTGCTCTTCTTTAGTCAGACAAAAAGCCAACAGCCAATGGTGACCATTCGGGAGACGTTTCCTGGACCTGGTCTAGGTAAATCCACGTGACTAACCTGATTTCGTCTGAACCCCTCCAGATCAAAAAAATATTTTTGGTTATTTTGAACATCTGGAGGAAATTAGTGGAGTATTCATGTTACACCCAGCTGAAAGATGTCTGGCTTCAGAAAGCTCACGCTGAAGGCTGGAAGAAGAACACTTGACCGCACTCTCACACCTTCACTCACATGAGTCGGCTTATGGCCAGCGCTCTTCAGATGGAATGCTGCACAGACAGAGCGAGGATATTTACGGGTGTACGGCAGTGAATTGTTCAACAATCTGGAAGTGTTTAATTTCTTGAAATATTTTTATGACATTTCAAACATTGTAGTGCAAAATGCAATTTAATGAATCGAAAAAAAACATTAAAACATTTTTTATAACACTTTTTTATAATTTTAATTTTTTTATAAAACTTTGTCATGTAAAATACACAAAATAAACAATAATTAACAAGACATATTAACTTTAAATAATCACATTATACCATGGCAAATAATGTGCTAAAATGTGCAAGTTTGATGAATAAAGCTTAGGATTATATAATACTTAGTTAATTATATTATTAAGTAATATTCCATTGTCTAAGGGATAGTATTATATCTATAAGGTTTTAAATTATTTCGTTGATAATTTATTGATTTTGTTGAAAATTGATTTTATTACATCTTTATATTATGCGCTTTGAGACTGTGAAAGTGCCTAACAAATTCACTGAACTTGAAGATTGAATTATTTAATTTAATTTATTTATTTACTTTTTGACTTCATTTATACCATTAGGGGGGAATTTTTGTGTTTTGCAGCAGCAACATTCTTGTTGCAAAAAATTCAGTTGTGGTAAATGTACATCATACTTGTTATTTAACTGCACTGCCTTTTGATCTTGGGTTTTCTATTTATTCTCGAGGATGACGTCGTTCTGCAGGTGGGCTGCTGTGGATCACCAGGCCTTCTAAGAGATGTTTGTTTGAACAGGGAGTGTGAAAAGCGGCAGCGTTACATGAATTATGGGAAGCAACTCTGGCCTTTGGCGCTCCAGGGGTTTGAGGAGCAGAAGACCATATGGAGGTACATAAACCACACCATGTACAACCAGCACTGTTTTCTGGCGGTAAGTCACTAATGTGTTCTCTCGAGAGAAGGTTCTAGCTCTGGGCAAGACTAGGAAGACATGCAGAACTTCCCTTCCTCGGATCAGCTATTCCTGCTCGCTACCGAACAGCCAAAACAACAGGCCTGAGGACCAGACCCACGAAGGGATAGATAGCTGCTGGCAGACCGACACTGACATTTTAAGGTCCAGGATGAGTAATTGCTCTACTCTCGCTTTCTGTCTATTAAACACTTATCTCTTCCTAAAGTGCAGCCACTCAGGCGTGATTAAATCACTGATAGACTTTATGAATGCGGGTGCTGGAGACACAAAGCAAGGCCACGCCAGAAAACACAGGCTTCGGGGGAAGGAAGGACGTGCTGTCATGGAGAAACCTGATGATTTACAACTCGCCGTGTCTGATAAAGCCATACAGGAACTTAAAGGGAGAAGCATATAGACCTGGGAGTTCAAGCCAATTCATTCCGCTCCACCATGACCTGTTTAAGGTGGTTACGTCCTTCACAGATCCATATTTATGAAGCTGCACGCATGCCGAGATTTACAACAAACTGCTTTGCTGCTGCGTTGTAGTAGTAATGAATTCCATGCAAACACAGAGCACGTGAGACTGCGCCAAAGCTGGCACCTCGACTAACGTGTCACGGCGCACATCTGATGGATTCCACAGCGTAGTCTGGGCGCATGGACGACCATCTGTGTGTTGTGGTATCATGATGACAGGCTCTAAAACGTTGGAGCAACAAGACAATCCATTAAAAACCAAAGTGGCCTTGTCTGTGCCGGGGGTCTTCGTACTCGAGAACGGCTCATCTGTAAGGAATATTCTCTCCGGATCCACACAAAACCAGAACTGATCCTTTGGGCTTCCGAGGCTGTAGAAAAGAAAGACTCCACGACACCAGCTATAGTTGGTTGCATCATCTGGTTAAACTTGTTGTTACAGTTACAGTCTATGCATTTATCCAAACGATTGACTTTTACAGTTTTTCCAAGCCAATAATTCAAATTTTTGACAAATTTCGAATTGAATTGAATTGAAAGTCCTTTATTTGTCCCCACAAGGGGGAAATTTCAACGTTGCAGCAGCAGTACAATTTAACCGGAAAAGGTTACACTAAGAAACAAGAAAATCTAACCTGTTCAAAAAGTCTCCTACTGATTATGCTAGCAGGAACGCTAAAAGCTGATCATTCGCGTTAACAGTTCTTGATTTGAGAATTAGCATTTGTCTTTGAGTGATAAAATGCATCGTACTTGAGAAACCTGTGACTTTGGTGCTCTAAACACCAGCTCCATTGACTAAGCTAGCAGGAATGCTAATTAAAGCTAATGTGCTTGACAGACTCTGATTTAGTGATTAGCAATAAACTATGATTGAGTGATAAAAGCTGTGGTAAAATGCACCAAACCTGTCGAATCACTGACTTGATACTCCAAACAGCAGCTCCTTTGACTAAGCTAGCATGAATGCTAATCGCTAATTAAAGCTAACATGCTTGACAAACTCTGATTTAGTAATTAGCAATAAACTATGATTGAGTGATAAAAGCTGTGGTAAAATGCACCAAACCTGTCGAATCACTGACTTGATACTCCAAACAGCAGCTCTTTTGACTAAGCTAGCATGAATGCTAATCGCTAATTAAAGCTAATGTGCTTGACAGACTCTGATTTAGTAATTAGTAATAAACTATGATTGAGTGATAAAAGCTGTGGTAAAATGCACCAAACCTGTCGAATTACTGACTTGGTGTTCCAAACACCAGCTCTACTGACTAAGCTAGCAAAAATGTTAATAGCTAATTAATGCGCCATTATGTTTGACAGATCTACATTTCAAAATTAGCATTAATCTATGATTAGTAATAAAAGCTTTGATAATACGCATCAATCCAGTGAGTTTTTGTTCTCCAAACACCAGCTCCACTGACTAAGCTAGCATGAATGCTTATAGATAATTAACACTAATATGGTTGACAGATCTTACTTTCAGATTGAGTAACAATCCATGAGTGAGAAACGCTTTGGTAAATGCATTACCTTTCATGTAAAAACGCAAAAGTGTAATTGTAATTCTAAATGTCCATATTCAAAGCATACAATGCCAAAAAAGCATAAAATGCGCTAGTCACCGACTCAGAAAGGGACCTGAAAAAAACATGTAATGCAGAAATGCTTAAAGAGAACACAAAAAAGAGAACATTGTTTCTAATGTATTCTAGTCCACCGCCATTCAATTTCAGTGCGGACGAAGGTGTGTTTGATTAGCAGCAGATTGGATTTAGATTTCTGGAATATTGCTTTCTAATTGGCTGTTTAGGTTTCTAATCATAGATTAATGGCACACAACAAAAGAGCTGGTGGATAATAAACCCGCTGTTGAAGTGCAGCCAAGTCACTCTCTCCACATCATTTGCAAAAAAGAATTCCCGTCAAGCAGACAACAGTGTATTATTGAAATTAATATATAAATAAACAAATGGTAATGACATTTACATTTCTATGGCTTTTAAAAATTCCTCACATTCACAAAACATCGCCACCCAAAGTTATATTTACACTGTATGACATTGTAAAAAAAAATGTTTTATTTACCAAAAATCCCTGGTTCATTTTTTTTTTTCTGTTTGTCTGCCTGTCTGCCTGTCTGTCTGTCTGTCTTTCTGTCTGACTGTCTGTCTGACTGTTGTACCCATTAATTTTACAGATGCGGCTTGATTTTTAGCAGCCTGTCAAAACTTCTTGGCTGTTTGTAAGATACTTGCTCTTACTTGATGCTTGTTCAATATAGAACAAAATTTCAGCCCAAAAAATAAAAAAATAAAAAAATCAAAAGAGCTTAAGATAATTTTCAAAAGAGAGTTGTATTTTATTGAAGTGCGCCAAAATGTAATCAGTAACACTGTACTGTAGACCCTCCCACTCTCCCACTGACTCTGATTGGCTGCTTCTAAAGTAAACCATGCAAATTGAATTTGTATGAACATTGATTTGGACACAGTGACACCACTGCTGTATAAATGCAATGCAAATCCAACAGGAAACGGTTTCAAATTTTCTTGGAATATCGTTTCATAGAGTTTTATCAAGTTTGAGCAAGTTTTAGTTTAAACAATTTAAGAAATTGCCCAGTATCCCAGTAAAAGCAGATCTCAATGAGATTCCACATCGTCTTATCCTCATATCTACAGGAAGTGGCTTCAGAGTGATGTTGTTTGTCTAAGGAATCCAGAATCATGGCCATCGTCCTCATGATGATGACCGGAAGAGTCAAAGAGCTTCATTGTAAAATCCCAACATCTGACTGGGAATTTGACTACAGAATCCCTATGTAATCAGAAGCGGTGATCTCTCGCCCTCATTACAGCAGAAATATGTGAATGTTCACCGTGCTCTGCGTCGAACAGATTGAGCTCGGTGTAAACACAAAAAGTCTTGTATCCGATTGGGAAGGAAGTCCCAAGGAACTCTCCAGTTTTCCTGTCCCCACCGCCTGCCATCTATCTCCACCCCGGCAGAAGCGGATGTCTGTTAATCTGACCGACGCATAAACAACAAGACTGTGAGACAACAAACACACCAACAGTTCGGTCCAATAATATTATTCCAAGAATATGGTTTGAATGCAGTTTGTTCGGTCTGATAAAAACCTCGGGTCAGGTGACTGGCTGAAGGGTTAATACAGTACACGTAATCTGGATAAACACGTCTCACTAGGATTAGATGAACACAGTTTAAGGATTGGAAGTTGGAAAAATAGTCAATGTAAAATAAGTGTCTGCAAAATAAGAGACATCTTATATATGGTAGAGTATAATGTACAAATGTGAACACATTCTGAACGAGAGAGAATTTTAAGCCTCCTTAAGAGACTTTTATCATCATTTTTCAAAAAGTTGTTTCAAACCTTGAGGTTTTTATCAATTGTACAATAGTAAACTTTTTCGGAACTAATCGGGAAATGTAAAACAAACAAAAAACTAGAAATAACTACATTTGTAGAAAAATTAAGAAAGCTAGAATTAACAATGATAATAATATTTGTGATTTTTTTTTTAAATAACACATTTTAGTTTTTAATTAATGCTGTAAATAATAAATTATAATATAAAAAATAATACATTGATGATGACTGATTGATGATTTCCAGTTCTAGGTCACAGGCAATTTAAGCCAATCCCAGCAACTCATATCCGGCATTGTCCAATCACAAGGCAGAACACACAGACACACACGTTCACACTCTCATTCACTCCTACAGACAATTTTACAAATCTCAAAAATATGTTTTCAAACCATATGGAAACAGGAGACCAAGAGGAAACCCACTCTAGCACACAGAGAGCAGACAAACTCCCCGACACAAACACAGAGAGAGAAAAACCCAGATAGGGTATCAAACTTGTCTGCATTTCAACTGCATTTCCTTGTCTCTGTACATGTACCTTGCACAATGACAATAAAGTTGAATCTAATCTATAAAAAAAACTTGAGTTTGGATGATGATGATGATGATGATGATGAGGATGGTGATGAGGAAAATCCCATTACCACTTTCATTGTTAAAAGTAAAATGACTTCGGAATGACAGTAAAGGTGAAAAATGATCATTAAAGGTCACGGGAAAATGAAGGTTCATTTCTGGCTAAACTATTTCTTTAACCTGAATGAAGCAGCGGGAAAATTAAAGCCACTAACCCAATCTAAGTGCAAATCAGGTTTCACTTTCAGCCGTCACAATTATGACTCTCTGAGGTGATCTCCTCTCCTTCTGCATTAATCGCACTTCCTGCTTCGCTGTTTCTCCACGGCTCCATTGTGTTATCAATTTGGATAGAGAGAGCATCCCAATAAACATCTGAGTAAAGATACCACAACTAATCCCACCATACGCTACGTGAAAGGGTTTGAAGCGTTGAGCAGTCACTTTTGGCTTCCACGCGTGCTGGAATGAGGAAGCTGATTTCTGAGTAATTATTATGATTTACTGAAAAACTGACAAGTTGTAAACATGTGTTTCACATCCTGTCCAATCGCTGTCGTTCCAGTGATGGAGACATGATTATGTTCACGTCGTGTCGAACAGACTGTGACTTCATCTGTGCCAGTGTTCTGTCTGAACCTGTGAAAGGATGTTTGCGTGTGTGTGAGAAAGAGGGAGAGAGAGAGAGAGGGGGAGATGGAGAGAGAGAGAGAGAAAAAGACTCAGATGAGGAACAAGAGAAGATGAGTTGGAGAAAATTACAGACAGAATAATGAGGGGAGGGGGGGTGCAGTCAAATAACACAAAGAATAAAATAATTGAATAAAGAACAAGAAAGGTAAGTGACCAAAGGAGAAAAACACAGAGACAGAAGTAAATAATGTCAGAGAAAGATTTTGGCAGAACAAAAGAAGAGAAGAGAAAAGAGAGATTCAGAACAAAAGAGGGAGAGAAATGAAGAAAGAAGAGAAGAACAGTGAGTGAGATAAAGGTAGACAGAAAGAGAGACTACAAGAAAAGACTAATAAAAAACAGAAAGTGGGAAAAGAAAGATAAAAGCACGTTTTAAAAAGGAAAGACAGGAGAAAAGAAAGAGACTGCAAGAGAAAGGACAAAAAGAAGTGAAAGAAAAACGGACACCAATTAAGAGTAAGAATAAGAAAGAGAGAAAAAGAGAGGAAGAAACCCAGAGAGAGAGAAAAAGGGAGATAAAGACTGAAGAGATAAATTGAACGAAAAATAAAGAGAAAGTGAGACTAAAAGAAAGAGATAAATACAGACAGAACAAGAGAGAGGAAAAGAGACACAAAAAAGATAGAAAACTAAGAAAGGCAGAGACAGGGGGAAAAAAAGAAAGACAGAAAAACTGTCTTTCTCTCCTGATGTGAAACGACAAAGAAATGTAAACGTGTTGTGTGTCTCGTTGTCCACAAGTTAAATGCGTGTCCTGTACTAGCGACTATGTAGTGTCCACAGAACGCCGTGTCTCTGTCATAGCAACAGCACCATAGCAACACAAAAGCGCTGAAGTGCTGGAGAGACGCAGGTTCATGTGAGCTGGGAAAATTATAGTGGCACTTATTACTAGCTCCACACTTTTACATCACTGTCCTCGCCAAACACACCACAACAAAAACACTCCATTTCCATAAAGCCGAGGCCAAGATGAGAATATCGCAACACTGATGATTGTTCAAAAATCCAATTACGTTCTTTTGACATTCATCCAAATACCTTTGAGAAATCAGATTTGTCAAAACATCTCCCGGCCTTGTGTTTTTCCAAATTCTGATGAAACATCCATGGCTGAGAGATTGACAGATTGTGGATTATTTCAACATCTTAGATTTAATTATATTTGGAAGGAGAATCCCTGAGAACCTAGATTTGAAACCAGGAGCTACGGAGCAGAAAACATCTCAGAGGCTTTAGAGAACTTCTGCTTCTTGCTGCAGATTAAAGGTAGTACGACGAATCTCTCACATTGTAACTAGGCCAATCCTGTAGGCCAAATTTAAAATAATGCATGCAGAATGTAAATTTCCAATATGGGTAACGCTATAGCTTATCTGAACCTCTCCAGGCACAGCAAACATTTCACTACAAATATGTTCAGCCTGGACAAAGAGGAAAAAGGCCGAAGTCTGTCAATCTCAGTAGGTCAAAGAAAAGACCAGGACATATTTAAAGCGTCTTCCCCGCTCTAACAGCGCTTGAGTGACACGGGTGCAAACGTTTGCTGAAGGGGCCCGAGACCTGGAACCTTCTAAAAAGCTACAGACCAGAAACGAGTCTGAATTTGACAAAAATCCAGAAGCAAAACATTTCAGCTCATAAATTAAATCCATTATTATTCCAACCAGTATTAAACTTCCATAAGCTGTGGTGATCTGCAATAAACAGGCATGCGAGATGCGGCGGAAAGATTTGTCCGAATCTGATCGAGCAGAACCAAAAACAATAACCGTAAGATGAAACTAGAGGTACAAACTGCAATAAAAACAGAGCGAACTCATATTTGGCTATTATTGAGCAAATCCAATGTTCTGTCAAGGTTCTTTGGGAAAGTCTCCTCTATTGTGAGCTTAAATGAAAAAAATAAGAAACAAGAAGATGATACGGTGAGCAGGCAATAATTCGAAAGAGAAAAAGACCTTGACACGAGAAAGTGATTCAAGTCTGTTATAATAATCGAAACAATCACAATGAAGAGGAAAAGAGCAGATAAAAAAGTAGTAGCTGTTAGGGAGTTCACATGTTTCAACTCAAGTCTGTTGAAATAGAAAAATCACAATGTAGAGTAAAAAGTACAAATATTATAGTATCACTGTCACATTTTGATGATGATGTAAATTGTGAAAATATACAAAAGAATAATCATTTTAAAATCAAGCATTTCAGGTGTTAATTCTAAATCGCTCAAGAGAGTGGAGAGATCACTTCTGGATCACTCGAGAAAGTTGATGGATCACTTCAGGATTACTCGAGAGAGTGGACAGATCACTTCTGGATCACTCGAGAAAGTTGATGGATCACTTCAGGATCATTCGAGAGAGTGGACAGATCACTTCTGGATCACTCGAGAAAGTTGATGGATCACTTCAGGAT